>MCFE01000487.1:0-67643 GCA_002104905.1 Basidiobolus meristosporus CBS 931.73 | reverse complement strand
AACCCTAACCCTAACCCTAACCCTAACCCTAACCCTAACCCTAACCCTAACCCTAACCCTAACCCTAACCCTAACCCTAACCCTAACCCTAACCCTAACCCTAACCCTAACCCTAACCCTAACCCTAACCCTAACCCTAACCCTAACCCTAGCCCTAACCCTAACCCTAACCCTAACCCTAACCCTACAGTGCCGCATTGAAGAGGCAGCTAAGGCAGCCAACATCCATGAATTCATCATCAATCTTCCTAATGGATACAACACCAACGTTGGCCAAAAGGGAACCCAGCTCTCTGGTGGACAGAAGCAGCGCGTAGCCATTGCTTGGGCGATCATCCGTAACCCAACCTTACTTCTTTTGGACAAAGCCACTTCAGCTTTGGACTCTGAAAGTGAGAAGGTAGTTCAAGCTGCCCTGGATAGCGCATCCAAAGGTTGCACTACCATCACTATAGCGCATAGACTCTCAACCGTTCAGAATGCCGATCTCATTGTGGTTGTCAAGAACGGAACGGTGATTGAGCTGGGAACCCACACAGAACTTCTAGCTAAGCGTGGGTTCTACCATATGCTTGTGAGCAAGCAAATGTTGGAGGATGTCAACTAAGTTTTGGCAAGCCAATCCGGTGTTAAATAGTGAAGAGTAAATTTGGAATTTTTGGTTGTATAATAAACATTCAGGATTAATTATATTCTGTAAAGTGGGCCAAATTCTTTTCATTAGCATGCAAATCCTTGGGGTGTCCCGTCCCTAGAAATATCACTAAGCAGAAGTTATATAATTGGCTCATAATACTAAATTGATAAGTCTCATGAACATGCATAGGTATTAATATTCACCCAGAATGAAAGTAGAGCTTATTCAACGATTGATACAAATATTTTGCTTTTTACGCCGTGATGATGATGCGTGCAAGTACAACAAACAAGTCGGTGAGTTGCTCTTTTCTTGATTTCAACTTCATTAGTTACCCGAAATGATTGAACCCGATGCCATCTGCTTGCAATATCTGATCTACAGGTGCAACAGACTTCATGCACACAAACAAATCGATAACAAGCCGATGTTTTTAAATCCTCGAAGTAGAAACGTATTGAAGGACTGATCTCTTGACAAACTACTCCCCGTATGATTTCTCCTGAGGATTATGGGAACTGAAGCTGTTACGTGCTACTATAGTGAAGAAGGAATTAAGCTTGCCAAAGAGTTGTATCTTACGGAAGGGAAAACATTACAGAGTTGATCCCAAGCGCGGGGGTGTGGTTTTGGCTGTATGTCATGGACCCGCCATTCCCCCAGGTATCATGGATAGTCGCACTGGTAAGTCCATCATTGCTGGCAAAAATGTTACTGGGTTCAGCACCAAGAGCGGGGAAATGCTAAATCTGCTTGAGCTGATCAAATCGGCCAATGTGGCTGCAATTGAGAAAGGAGCAGTGGCGGTCGGGGCAGAGTATGTGGCACCCCTACTCCATTTGCTGACTTTACTCGGACTGGTGGCCGGTGGTCACTGGAGCTAACCCTGCAAGTGCCAAATCTACTGCGGTGTATGCTATCAAAGCATTCTCGGGTCTCTAAGAGGCAGCTCATATGTATAATATGTAATCCTTCTTCATTGCCAAGAGAGTGACAACCTTCTATGCAGATAATATAAGCAAACATAACGTATATAGTCATTGTATTGGTAGGTGAATTTGGGAGTGTATATACCAACTTAGAATACTATCATAGGGGGCCATAGCCTTGTTTACTCTGATCATGAAAGCTCTACAGATTGCTATTCCTGTTTTAGTAACAACTTTGGCATTGAATATTTAGATAGATATATCTAGCATGCCTAGCCATCCACATATCTGCACCCCATATCAATGCGCTTGATATTACAATAAGCAAACCCTCAATACTGTTGGAATAAGTCTTTACTATGTATCTAATCACTTGTATCAATTTAAATGGTCTATATTGACTTAGCATTTTGTGTAACAGCTACATTCTACACCTTAGGTACCATATTATCTCAGATTAGTGTGAAAAGTCCAAATTTTCAAAATTGCTCATATCACCTTGAACTTTCCTGTATCATACCAGTACGTGCCTATACATCCAGGAACCACTTCATCCTACTGTTGTACTACACTTGGAAAACTAACTGTATAAACTGATTGTTGAATAAATCACAAGTGAACTTGATTCTGTTATGAATAGAGACAAGGCAGGAGAGTAGAGCTAGGCAAGGCAGGACCAGGAAAGGACTCAGGTGTGCATCAACAAGGCAAGGTGGATTTCAAAGGCAAGGCTGTTTATACAAGACCTGTGTTGATCAGACTGAGGAATACATAAGGGGGGATAGGACTATATATACATTTTGGCAATATGAGTGGCAAGAGATATTGGCTAATATTGATGGGATTCTGGGGTGAGGCACAGTAAGTGTGCCAAGATAGAAACATACTAAAGAACAGACTAGAATATCACATGGGAATATGTCAGCGGTCCGCTGATCATGTGACAAGGTCATGTGACATGCAACTACCATGTATGGTATTGAGCTAAAAAAATTCTAAAGGGGAGCTTCCTTGGAATGTTACCTTGTGTAAAGTTGACATGGAGCTTTCCAGTAATTGCCAGAATGTAGTTGAACTTTCTAGACAGAACTGGGATGTCTTCACCAACTTGATTTAGCTTGAACATTGGAGACCAGGGATGTCATGTGATCATGACAGATTCTATCCTATTTCTCTACCCACACCTCCAATACATTTATTTTACCTTACAACAGGCTATAAGCCTCCATGCTAAGACTATGCCATGTGCTACCAGCCTTTTTACTATGATATTCCCTTCTATTGAGAAGCTTGATGGATTTGAAAACTGTTTTGGACTATACAGTTAAAAATGTAGATACAAGAAAGAAACCTTTGAAGAATTGTTTTAGTGAGGAAAGGAACTGCTACAGGTGCCATTGTTGGCTCAAAAAGAACTAGTCCTTACTATGCTATCTGCTTGAAAATTCAAAATTTATCATAACAAATGTTGATTTTCCAAACCCACTGTCAAAGCCTGATATACATTAGACAGCTCTGATAGGAAAAAGTAATGTCAAATTGGTTGTACTTTTGAAGTGTTGTGAATCAACATTTAAAACTTAGCCTATTTTACTCTGTGAGAAAATCTAGCATCCTAACTGATTTTCCCCAACCCAAACATAGCTAATCTCAGTCATGGCTTATTTTATCACTTCTCAGAATCTATTTTTAGCTGTCACACCTGATCAGTTTTCATGTGGTCATTACATCCTCAACAGATCTGCTAAGCCTTTCTAAGTGATTAGTTATCTGAGATCTATCCAACCACCTGGTAGTTGCCAAGACATCAGCTGATTAATGATGCAATTTCTCATTTATCTTATGCACCTATGAACACCCCTACAGATTTCAACTAGTCTAGTCTCTTGGTGCTTACTAATTCAAATTGAGCAGAAAAATATAAATGAAGTTTACTGAACCTTTTGGATTAGTGTGTGTCTCAGCAAAATTAAGAATTCAACAATTCTGTCCTAGGGTTCACCCAAGCCTATCATATCTAGCATTCTGAAGAACACCAAGCCTAGCCTGTATAGCAAACCAACTCTGTTGCCTTTATAGCCCAACTCAGCTATATACAAAACCAATATTAGACCAGAACTTCTCTGCTAATATTTCTGTCACCCTTGACAATCCTAAGATTCTGCACTTAGTTGTCACTTAGATTCAGGTAACTCATTCATGGGTTTATTACACTTTTCTCTTGGATACAACAGGTTATGGCTACTGTGCACTATAAAAGTGCATTAGGGATTCATGCAAAACTAGCATGATGATAAATAAAAGCACTCTATTACCATGTGGCTGAAGATTGATGACTCCTGCTAGACCCAAGCAAATGTAGCAAGTAGGTATCCTTAAAACCTGTTAGGGTATGGTCACCATGCACTATAAAAGTGCGTCAGGGCTCATGTAAAATTAGCATGATGAAAAATAAAAGCACTTTATTACCACACGGTTAATGATTGATGACTCCTGCAGGATACATGTGCACATGGAACCCAAGTTGTTGTTTCAATGGTGTCAAATCAAGTTCCTATTATAGCTATAATATATTTTGAACTTTGGGATGCACTTTATATGTGGTTAAAGCAATTGGGTTACAGAAAATTTGCATCAATCATGAGTTTTCTTATTATATTAGGGCTGTGCAATTTATGGTGCCAGAAGCTTATTGAAATATGGGATTGTGACCAGATTGGGATGACTCCTATTAATTATTAGATATAGCATTAAAAGAAAGAGTTTATTAATCATATATACACCAAGACTTATACAGAGCTTACAGAAAGTGTAGCAAGACCAATATTGGCCCAGACATGCCCACTATATGACCAGACAATGTGCCAATTGTAGGGTAAAAATATTTATGGTTAGGGTGATAAGAGTTAGGTGGAGGAATTGTAACCCAAGGAACCAAAACCAAGAATGAGAGAAAAGTGATCCATAGGGAATTCAAAGAGTAAGGGAGCAGTATGGGGTATTGCATCCCCCAAACCCCCTGCTCTTCTAGCCTTTTCCTAGCCCTTACTATAGGACCTACACACCCTAACCATATTATGAGCACTTTGCCTTGGTAATCATCCAACTATATAACATGAACAGTGTCAGGACTCTACAGGGCAATGAGGCCCTCTTTCAGGAAGTTACCTTCAACAGAACAGCTGGCTAACATCTTCTTCTCTGCAAAGCAGTACTCAACTCCTGGCATTCATCCTGACTTCAGGACTCTGCCAATCCCACTTGTACTTGATCAAGAGAGAATCTATAATGAGCTCAAGAGGCTTCCTACCTCTTCTGCCCCAGGTGTGGACACTACCTCCTATGAGCTTCAGAAGACTAGTACCAAGGCCATGTCCACTCTTATTCTTCCACTGTTTCAGTGATGCTCAGCCCAGCTTTTAACTCCTGAAGAATGGTCCTTTACCAATGTTCTGCCACTGTGCAAGGGTAAAGGAGAGCACCTGGATCCTAGCTCCTACAGGTCAATATCTCTGCTGCCCACCTGCAGAAAGGTACTTGAGCTTCTGATTTCTCAGGTGTTGTACTCTGATTCCTTAAAGTTGCACTGTTATGAATAGACACAAGGCAGGAGAGTAGGGCTAGGTAATGCAGGACCAGGAAAGGACTTAGGTGTGGATCAACAAGGCAAGGTGGATTTCCAAGGCAAGGCTGTTTATTCAAGACCTGTGTTGATCAGACTGAGGAATACTTAAGGGGGGATAGGACTTTATATACTTTTTGGCTATACTGATGCCAAGAGATATTAGCTAATACAAATGGGATTGTGGGGTGAGGCACAGTAATGGTGCTGGGAATAATGACATAGATGACACAGCACTGAAACCAGATGGGGAAATGGGTTGGGTCACCTGATCATATGACTAAGTCATGTGACCTGGTATCTCCATATATGGTATTGAACTATGAAAAATACAATGGGAAGCTTCCATGGAATGTTCCATTGTGTAACAATGGTTTGGAATGGACAGGAACTTTCTGGAAGGTGGTAGAAGGTTCCAGAAGGAATCTCTTAGAAATTGAGCTAGGAAGCTGAAACTTGACATGGGTGCTCATGGTTGTCATGTGATCATGACACTATTCTCTGCTTCCAGGCAAAGCTCTGTTTCCCTTTGGGGCAGGTTTTGCAGGATATTGCTGGTGGAACTGGGCAACTAGTTCTTCACAATTAGTGAGATGGGTAGCTGGTTCCCATGTTTGGTCACTTGGACCATAACCAATCCAGTCTACTAAGTAGTACAGCTTTGACCATTTTGTAAGAGTCTTGGAGATATTGGAAGTGATTGGGAGAACAAGTAGATTTTGTGGTTTTCACTTAATGATTTATTAAATGTAAAAGTAGTATTTATACTTTTATATGGTCTTGGCATTACAAACATGTAGAATGGATTAAGGAGGGTCTCAAGAACATGTGTGCAGAATTTGGGGCTGTTTGGGTAACTTTAAGAATCTTCCTATTCTGGGTACCTGATATTTTGGTGAAAACATTCCAAGTAAATCCCAACAAGGAATTTGGTCAGTATTCTTTAGGATTTGAAGGTAATGATCAAAGTGACTAAGTAAGGTGAATATTTAGGTGGAAATTTCAAGTTTTTACAACAATTTATTGTGAAATTTTTGAATTTTCATCAAACAGCACATCCATGAACTTGATTGGCTTCTTTGCTTTGGTATTGTAGAGTCTGTATGCTTTACTCTTATTGCAGTAGCCCACAAGTATACATTTTGCACTTTTTTGGCTCAAATTTTGACTGATTTCCAGTGTGATTCTTGGCATATGCTATTCACCCAAATACTCTTAGATGTTCTGCACTTGGGCTGTATCCATGCCATGCTTCAAATGGAGTTGAATCACAACAAATTCTGTTGTAACTCCTGCTTTTAAGGTATACAGCAGTGGCAACTGATTTTGCCAAAAAATCATAGGATAATTTTTGATAATGGATTGTAGATCTTGCCATATCAAATAGTAACTTGTTTGCACAATCTGCTACTTGATCATGCTGTGGGGAGTATGGTAAAGTAGTCTCTTGCTTTATTCTGTGAGTTTTGCAGAAGTGTATGAGGAGTTTTGAGGTATATTCTCCACCATTGTCTGAGCATACTTTCTTGATTTTTTCACCAGTTTCTCTCCCCACCATGGCTTTAAACTCCCTAAGCTTAGACAGAGCATCTTCCTTTCTCTCCATAGTGTAGACCAACATATATCTTGTATGATCATCAATGAAAGTGATTAATTACATTATGACACCTAAGGATAAATTTGAATAGGTCCACACAGATCTGAGTGAATTGGATCTAAATTTTTCTTAGTTTTGATTAGCCTTGAGCTCTTGAATGGCTGTCTGGCTTGTTTCCCATATATGCAGGCTTCACAGTGCTCTAAATTAGCTGAGGATCAATCCTTACTCTAGAAAATAGCTGATCTTTAATCACTTTGTACAAATAATCAAAATTGATGTGTCCAAATCTTCTGTCCCAAAGTATTGGTGCCTTGCTGTTCAAGTTGCTTATATTGGATTCCAGATATGATGGAATATAAGTAAACTTATACAGATTCTGATCTCTGATACCTATAGCAGTATGAGCACTGTTTTGATCAGTGATCCTGCATCTGCAATTGTCAAAGCTGGAACTGAGTCCTCCTGCTGAGGCCTTGCTTACAGATAGTAGGCTCTTGGCCATTTATAATGCATAGAGTACTTCTTTAAAGGTCAGTATATGGCTTTCTTCATTACCTTTAGGGCCTACTTAGGTATTTCCTTTCCACACTACATCAAGTGTTCTATTGTCACCCACAAAGACCTTGTTAACTAGAATTTCTTGATATTAGGAAAAGCTCTTTTTAGCGTGTAAAGGGTTGAGATGCTCCAGAGTCAATATACCACGTCTCAAAGCTCTTGTTTGTGGTCATATTTGGTGCAGATATGAATAGTCTTTCTTCAGTTGTTGCAGCATTTCCATATTCAGGCTGTTTCTGCTAACTGTCTCTCTTTTTGAAGCACCTGACTGGTGTGTGTCCTTTTGTTTTGCAGTAGTCACTAAGCAGGTTGCTATTACCTTTGAAAGGTCTTTGGTATCTCCTTTGCTGGTTATTAATGCTTATTGAGGCACTTTCTTCTTCCTTCTGACTGGAGCTTGATTTATTAATTCTTCATCCAGGAGCCTTTCATATATATGATTTAATTTTAAATCATTAGCTCTGGACTCTAGGGCTGATACAAAGCCCTGAAACCTGTCTGTCAGGCTATTCAGGATAGCTACTATCACATTTTCATCAGTAGTTGGTATGCCCACAGATTTCATCTTATCCACCAGCAGGGTAATTCTGTTGATTATATTTTTTATTTCTTCTCCTGGCAGCATCTTTGTGATAAAGAATTTTGAACATGACTGGTAGGTATCTTCTAATGCCTTCCAGGCATTCTTTGCCATTTTTGCACTTGAGCATTGAATTAGCAATTTGTCTTTTACATTAAGGCAAATGCAGTTAAAGGCACTTTGTTCTTTCTTCTGGTACATAAAGGGCTCCTCTCCCACATTTATAGGAGGGAATTATTCTCCCATGACAATATCTCAAAGGCCTCTTTCTTGTAGTAGCATCTTCATCTTCACCTTACACACTTGGTAGTTAGATCCATCCAACTTTTCAGCAGAGAGATAAATTTCAGTAATAGCAATAGTAGACATTGCAGAGAATGACAGCTGTTTGGACAACTTTGAGAATTCCCATGTTCTGGGTACCTGGTATTTGTTGTAAAAATTTGTAATTCCACCTAAATATTCACCTAACTTAGTCACTTAGATCATTACCCTTAAATCCTAGAGAATACTGACCAAATTCCTTGTCGGGATTTACTTAGAATATTTTCACCAAAATGCCTGGTACCCAGAACATGAAAATTCTCAAAGTTGTCCAAACAGCCCCAAACTTTGCACACATGTTCTTGGGACCTTCCTTAACCTATTCTACGTGTTTGTAATGCCAAGACCAGGTAAAAGTATAAATACTACTTTTACATTCATTAAATCATTAAGTGAAAACCACATAATCTACTTGTTCTCCCAATCACTTCCAATATCTCCAAGACTCTTACAACAGTATTTTGGTGAAAACATTCTAAGTAAATCCCAACAAGAATTTTGGTCAGTATTCTCTGAGATTTGAAGGTAATAATCTAAGTGACTAAGTGAGGTGAATATTCAGGTGGAGTTACAAATTGTTACAACAAAATCTTCTTTACAATATACATTCCATAAAGTCAATGTTCATTAAGTGAGAATAGCCTTGCTTCCAGTGAGCTTTCTTGTTGGAATGATTGATTAATACAATCCACATCATGTACTTTGCAAATGTAATTTCAGTCCAGGGGCCAAAGCTAGTTGCATAAGCATTTGTCCTCTGAATGATATTGCAAAAGTGATCTAAAGGAAGGAAGAACAAGAAGTAAATCAGTGGTAAGGTATTTTTGGCATTTTTCAAATTTGACCAAGCTTTCAAGGAGGTAAAACCATCAGCTGACCCACTTGTGCAGGAATCAATATAAACTTCCCCAGTTAAACAAGTGAAAATTGCTTGGATATTGATACATACACATTAACATCAAGATGTTGACTGGCAGGAGGCATGGTTTAAGTCTTAAGAAAAGATACAACAAATTTGATGAACTATCAAAACAACTCCAAAAAAAATATTCAGATTCTTGTTTACTGGAATATGATATGACATAAACCAGAAATAACAATAGTATTCAATTGGACCAAATGGTCCGGCCAACTCTCGACTTGTTAATAAACAGCACTTCAAAATACAACTTTATACCAAAATGGTAAAACAAACAGGAGAGCATATGAAACACGCGCTAGTCCAAAATGGATTCACACAAGCACGTTAATTGAGGGTTTTTTGCAAGTCATAATCCCCTTTATTCAGATGATTAGCGAGATCAAAAAAAGACTTGGAGCAATTGCTCACTATCTATTATAAATGGATGCTAACAGGACAGCATACTGGAAGCCTTCATTTGTTTATCACATTCATGATCTACCATCGCAAACTCCAAATGCATTTGTAAGCCAATCAACTTTGTCGGACGTGGAACATTTGCGTGTTCAGCAATTCATGATGCATTTTCAGGAGCAGCTTATCCACCAGATGCAAATGAAACAATCAATGTAGTGCCACAATCCCTGATACTGCTGCTGAGATCAACAGACACCATACTCATGTAAGACATTGGACGGCTATAAATGGGGAGCTTAATTCCATCCAACAAATCAATCACTCAATATGAAAATCTCTTCGATCAAACTCCTTCTTGCAGCTTCAGTCTTGTCCATGGCGAGTGCTGCTGTTCTCGAGCGCGGATACAACACCAAAGATTACGCTGGTGAAGGTGGTGGTGTAGCTCACGGTGATAGCTATGAAGGAAACGGTGGTGGCGGTAGCGGTGGAGGATATGGTGGAAACGGTGGCGGCAGCGGCGGAGGACATGGTGGAAACGGCGGTGGCAGTAGCGGAGGTTATGGTGGAAACGGTGGTGGTGGTAGCGGAGAATACGGTGGAAACGGTGGCGGCAGCGGCGGAGGACATGGTGGAAACGGCGGTGGCAGTAGCGGAGGTTATGGTGGAAACGGTGGTGGTGGTAGCGGAGAATACGGTGGAAACGGTGGCGGCAGCGGTGCAGGATATGGTGGAAATGGCGGTGGTGGCAGCGGAGGATACGGTGGAAACGGTGGCGGCAGCGGCGGAGGATATGGTGGCAACGGTGGTGGCGGTAGCGGAGGATACGGTGGAAACGGTGGCGGCAGCGGTGGAGGATATGGTGGAAATGGCGGTGGTGGCAGCGGAGGATATGGTGGAAACGGTGGTGGTGATAGCGGAGGATATGGTGGAAACGGTGGCGGCAGCGGCGGAGAATATGGTGGAAACGGTGGCGGCGGCAGTGGAGGATATGGTGGCAACGGTGGTGGTGGTAGCGGAGGACATGGTGGAAATGGCGGTGGTAGCAGCGGAGGATACGGTGGAAGCGGTGGCGGCAGCGGCGGAGGATATGGTGGGAGCGGCGGTGGCGGTAGCGGTGGCGGTAGCGGTGGCGGTAGCGGTAGCGGAGGACACGGTGGAAATGGCGGTGGTAGCAGCGGAGGATACGGTGGAAACGGTGGCGGCAGCAGCGGAGGATATGGTGGGAGCGGCGGTGGCGGTAGTGGAGGATATGGTGGAAACGGTGGCGGCGGCGGTGGAGGATATGGTGGCAACGGTGGTGGTGGTAGCGGAGGACATGGTGGAAATGGCGGTGGTAGCAGCGGAGGAAACGGTGGAAACGGTGGCGGCAGCGGCGGAGGATATGGTGGGAGTGGCGGTGGCGGTAGCGGAGGATATGGTGGCAACGGTGGTGGTGGTAGCGGAGGATACGATGGAAACGGTGGCGGCAGCGGTGGAGGATATGATGGAAATGGCGGTGGTGGCAGCGGAGGACATGGTGGAAATGGCGGTGGTGGCAGCGGAGGATACGGTGGAAACGGTGGCGGCAGCGGTAGTGGTGGAGGATATGGTGGAAATGGCGGTGGTGGCAGCGGAGGATATGGTGGAAACGGTGGCGGCAGCGGCGGTGGATATGGCGGCAACGGTGGAGGTGGTGGAGAATATGAAGGGCATGGGAGTGGCGACTTCTACAAGTATTAAGCTCAGCCATCAAAACTTATATCCAAGCAGTTTTTTAGATATCTATAGACAACTGGAAATAAATCCCAACCTTGCTAATCTTATGCAATAACTCTATTTGACCGAATGTCAATACCAGTATGGAAGCTGAACGTGGAATCCATAGTACAGACTTGTTATTACTTTCAACCAGCTTCAATCAAATAACGATTGTGTCATGTAGAATAAGTCTGCTATGCCTATTATATATATGTATGTATATATACTGTAGTATACCTCAATGAACTGATTTGAAATGCGCTACTCAGCAAAACATCATCGACATCTATGTTCATTAGCTCATTTGCAACTTCGGCAAAATCAATGAAATTGATTGCTGCTACCTAGAAAAGCTTGATTCAAGGAAAGCAGGCATTCCAATGACAGCATCTTTTTTTATCAACGTACCACACTCTACAACAAGCAACAGCTCATCTTGTATACCCATTAACAGACGTTACTCCTGCAAGTTGAAATTCTGGGAAAGAAATCTCTTGCTTTAGTGAGTACCTTATCCACCTACAAACGCCTACGCATTGGCGGGCGCTGTATTATGTATTGAGCTAGTTTCATTCTCACTTTGTACCGCCCAACATCCCACGTCATGCTCTGAAAAGTCCCATCACTATTAGTAGCTGGCAAAGAGTAGGAGTGAATTGAACTAGGAAGAAAACTCGTGGTGACACATGGGAAATCTAACAAGTGCTTGTTTACCGTCAGTACAAAATGCTTATAAGTTAGACTCGTCATCTTCCTGTGTAGCTTCTAATGCTTTGTTATGGATGCGCCGTACAATAGCATCTTGAATGAAGTAAACAGTTCAGCCCGAGGCAGCTACTATACTGAGCCACAACAGAACAAAGTCAGTTCCAATGATGTTTGTGCATGTGTTACGATACAACTCAGGTCAACACTCTATTCAGACTTAGTGACTTGGGCACTCTTATAGCACAATCATGACCCAACCTAGTGTATACACCCATATAGGGTGACAGAACCATGTTGCAAAGTGATCACTTTACAAGAGTATGTTTGAAGATTTATTCAATTCTTTACTCATTACTAGTAATGTCAATGAATTGGATATGTCTAGCACAGCAAGCACTCCATAAACCCTTAGTTGTAGCTACTACTGAATAGCCTTAACCCCGATTTGTACTAGTGTGTGAGAAGCGGTTGTTGGAAGAGGTGTTGTGGCAAGGTGGTGCTCCGTATTTAATATCATGATTATTCTGCATATGAATTTTGTTGGCTTCATGTTATATGTGATCGACTTGCAATGTGGAGAAACTAGTACACTCTATCGTTTGAAACCTACAATAGAATGACCTTTTGGACTGGAATGAGCCGGTTTGAAAGTGATTACCTTCTGTGGGTGTGCGCACTAAACAGTTCCATATAAAAGTGATCAAGTAGGCCAGCCATACCCTTGTCCATTACTCATTCGTTTCATTGCTTGACGGTATTAAATCCAATATGAGAAAAGAAGGAGCAGTTGGATATGAAGCTGACGATAAAGACCATATCTCCACGGAGCCCACAACGTATCCTGATGACCAGAAGAGCAACTTCAAATGGTATATGTGTAACCTTTGCACTAGGCAAGGCTGGATAGGTGGTTATGACTTTGGGTTCCTGTGTCTAACAAATCTACCAGGATTCAAAAAGCAAGCGCCCGCATGATTTATCGGCATTAAAGACCGGTTACCACTAGCTGTTGCTATTATCATGGGCCCACTACATCCTATTCCAAAGCCATCACTTTAGGAGTATTCATCAGTGAAACGTACACAAGAAAAGGCAACCTGTTGGATTGACTGTGCTGATAACAATACGGATCTTTGTAGTGTCAACATCCCCCTAACATAGTAAATTGACTTCAGCTCCCGTAGCAAACAGCTCTCACATGCCCCTCCAATACTAGAACGCCGACAGAATTAGCTTGCGCAGTGGATCAAGGAGCAAACGGATTAGCAGCTTGGGAAATATTCTATGATTCTTCAAGTACATAACCGAAATATGGCGTATTCTGATCCGTCAAATATCCAAAGGGGCTTGTTTCTTCCAGGTCACTTCTTCATTCATGTATACTTTTGACATGTTGGATAGACATATCATATTATCCTAAAGTGTTGCGACTCTGCTATGCTCCTCGAGCTGTGGTAGTGCTATATTTGTGTGGTACTGGACCCTTACCTAGATGCTCATGTAGTGTTGTTTCAGATCAGTCTTCATATGATCCGTGCATGTTTCACTTCTCGGCTTTGATCCGTGTTTATCTCTAACAAATATTCCGATTTAAATAGGGCTACAGGATGAAGGGTTTAGGAGAAGAGAATCAAACAACATCATAAACAATTGTCGAGATATTTGACCATTACTCAGAAACCAATCTATGGCTAATTTATCACCAACACTTGCTCGAGCGTACATTATTCATGACTTCAGAACTAGCACTAGCGGGATAGACTCGCACACGAATAAAGTGTCTTCTCCCTCATGATATGGGTCAACTCTTATCGGATCTCCAAGAGAGTGTTGTTTAGTCGGGACTTCCATTTACCAGTGGAACAGCAATGCCTTAAAAATACAAATAAGACTTTGTTGCTGTCCAATCAATGACTCCAGAAAGCTTTATGCGGCAGCAGTAGATTAGAACGGCATTTACTGTACATACCTGACCAACAACATGATCAAGCTAGTCAAATTATGAAGGCTGTCACTGGATCTGCGGAAACAAATATTTCCCAGCAGCAGTATTTCACCCAAAATCCACCATTATACGTGATAGCTCATCAAGTGATCAAGCTATCAAAGGGGTGAAATTCCAGAACAGAGTGCTCATTCTTGGATTATCTATTTTGGAAAGTCCATCACTGACCAATTGTTTCAGGTAAATGACTCCAGTATCCATCACTGTTACTCCCTTATAAGCGAAATAATGCCGTATCATTCAACCTAGATGGAGTGGAATAAAAGGATATGCCTACTGCCAGGATTGAACTGGCGACCTTCAGTTTACGAGACTGACGCGCAACCACTGCGCTACGCAGGCCAATTTTATTGGTTATGAATCAAGGGTAAGTGCAGAAGGATCGGGGGATAGTCAATAAGAATCGGAGAGGGTTATCTGAATGATTGATGAGCTGGTGAAAGGTTGATGCTTTATTGATAGTGTTTAGAGGGGTTTGTATAGAGATAGTCTCGGGAGGAGAGCTTCCGATAACGTAGAGCAAGCTTCCAAAAGAAGGGTCCAAGATGTATTGAATAATGTGTGTATCACTGAGTGTGATTGATCGTCAGTGTGTAATTAAAGGTGTTCGATCAGTAGTGTTCAAGTGATCGGTAGTGACTAGGTAGGATTTAAATCGTAACATACTGGCGAAACAAAAAAACTTCAGACCAAAACAAATAGATGATCCAACCATACCATAAATATTCTGATGAGTGGACCAACTCTCATTCACATGGCCAGTAAGCTGATTCGTAGAAGAATTCACAATTCACCCCATCATAACATCCCACAATACTGACGATAGAGTCGGTGGATTTAATTAGGCTCAGCCTAGCTGGGGAAACATCAATTCTCAGTAGGAAACTTTTACCTGTTATTTTTAAATAACATATAGTTTTCTTTGTGATGTAAATGGGGTTCATTACTTAATCGTGATTATAACCACCCAGGCTCATCCGGATTGCAACCCGGATTGAGTCAATTGCTGATCTGAGAACAATATTCAAATTTACAACTTCGCATAATCAGTACAAAATTCAAAGTTAACATGACTAGGCTTTGGCGTCATGGCACTTTGAAACAAGGTTTCAAATAGGGCAATCGCTCTTGCTATCTGCATACTTTATTATTGACAGGTATCTTGAAATCACAAAAGCTGCCAAAATCTGCTGTTGTGGTGGTTACTGCCGAAGTAATGTGAGTGCCAGAAGGTCAAGATGATTTGCGCTTGTAAGAATACCTGCACTTGTGTGAGTGTGCCACGCCCGCGTGACACTCACTAGCGTATTTATAAATCCTCATTGTCAACTTTGCAGCGACACCTCTTAAATGTAATCCAAAGAGCATGACCTATTCGGATTGTTTCGCTTGTTGCGTGCATTCTAGTTTTTTTCTTCAATATGTTGGCCATACCTCTTACCATACCTCGGGTATTGGTCTTTTCTTCCTTACTAGACACTACCCTAAATTCGTGGAAACCAGAGAACCATAAAATCTACCCATTTTCAATTTCCAACGCCAATTTACGTTCAAAAATGAATATGCGATGTCTTCCCACTTGGGTCAGCATATCTTTTCTGTACTTGATCTGGGAGCTGTCGACCTTGAGATCCTGCACTTTCTCAACCACCTCGCCAGCGTACCCCCCGTGGCGTTTGGCCATGGATTCCCAAGTGATGTCGAATGCTCTGAGCTTGTCATACACGGTGTCCACTATGACACCACCAAGAGGGGCCAGTCTCTCCGACACCGATTTGATGGCCTGGACATCTTTGTTGGAGAAATCCACAAACTTAGCCACATAGTTGTAGCAATACACCGGATCTGTATGAAGGTGCGCCCGGTCCACATGGCTCATCTTGATGTTGTTGGAGGCTGCTACTTTTGTTGGGTTACCGGAGACGTTGCCACAAGTAGCCTGGTCACCACCAAGGGAATTTTTGTGAGTTCTTTTGACTGCAGACATGACTATTGAGTGATGTAAGTTTCACCCCGCACAGTTTGGCTTTGTTCCTAGCCTCTCCTTGGAATATGCAGTTGTACTTAGCCAAGATCACTCTCTCCAGTGCAAGTATCCCTCTGTTCTGTTTGATATTACTAAGGCCTTTAATTCAGCTGACAGAAACCTGCTTTGGTCCAAGATACAATGCTTCTCCAGTACCTCTCTCACCCTCCTTGTCAGGTCTCTGTTTCTGGATCCACAAGCAAGAATTCTGCACCTAAGTGAGCAATCAGCTGTGTTCACAGTTCCTAATGGAGTGGTTCAAGGCTCAGTGCCTAGTCCTATACTGTTTGCCATCTTCCTGAATGATTTCCCAAGACTCTCAGCTGACTGCCTGGTTACTTTCTTTGCTGATGACATTAGAATATCCTCCTCCAATATGCAACAAGATTCCCAGACCATCCACCAGTATCTGCAGAAGAATAATCTCCAGCTTTCCATTGCAAAGACAGTACCTTTGGGTTGTCCTATCAACTTAGAGAACTGCACTCTACCTGCTCAGGTTTCTGCTACATATCTTGGCTTTCCATTCCTCTCTACTGAACTAGACTCTGGAGCACACCTGAAGAAGAGAATTATCCTGGCATGACAGACACTCCACAATCTACTGGCTGTTACTCCTCCTACAATTCAGCTCCCATTGCCTCCTTCTCAAGCAGTTTGTCTTTCCTGTTCTGAAATTTGGCCTACCACTTCTCTCTCTTACTTCTAGCAACTGCACTAAACTTGACAAGTTTGCAGTCTGGTGTATTACCTCCTTGGTGCCTCATCTGCCTGAATGCCCCTACAGACATGCTATTCTTGGTGTTTCAGGTTTTATGCCCTATAAGATCAGACTTCTCTACCTTAGTGCCTGATTATATCTCAGAATTCACCACTGGAACAGCCCACTCATGAAGGCCTGGAAGAGGATACACCACACTACACCTGGCTCCTGCTGGAAAACAATACTTGGAGATCCTGATGACAAGAGGCTTGCTCATTATATTCTACAGTGAGAAAAACCCAAACTGGCCTACCTAAAGTACTTGACAGACCTTTGACAGCATTATTGGAAGCAGCATACTCCCTTTATAATGAATATCAATCCTTATCATATTCCCCTCATTAATATTGTTCACAAATCACTCTTACCCCTCTTGCTACCCCCCTTCCCACTAAACAGTGTCTTGAGCACTGAACAACTATCATCACTTCTTGTAAACTTACCTACAAATTCCCCTCAGCTACACACTCTTGTATCAAAGCTACAACAGTAGTGCTGGCTTCTTTGTTTTGACTGAAATAAAGATTTCACCTGTTGTTGACTGTCTCCCCTAACCCAAATTATTTTTCATAGGGCCCCTAACCCTAAGATTTCACTATTTAGTGATTATCATCCCCCTTAACCCTTATCAATATTGTTCACAAATCATTCTTGCCCCTCTTGCTACCCCCCTTCCCACTAAACAGTGTCTTGAGCACTGAGAACTATCATCTCTCCTTGTTAACTTACCTACAAGTTCCACTCAGCAAGACACTCTTGCATTATAGCTATAACAGTAGTGCTGTCTTCTTTGTTTCAGCTGAAATAAAGATTTTACCTGTTGGAGACTGTTTCCCCCCTTACCCTAATTGGACAGATTTGCCTAGTAAATTTGACTGGTGATTGCTTAGAAGTTCCCCTCAGTTCCCCCACTCAACTGGCCATTCTGGCTACAGTTCAGAAACCACAAACCAGTACAACTTACCTCAGATTAACTTGGCTTCTTTGATACTTGTCATAAATAAATAAAGACTCCACCACTTGGTGACTTTCCTCCCCCCCCCCAACACTAACAGATCAAATTAATGCCCATATTGTTTTGAGTATCAAAGATCAGAATCTATAAAAGTTGACTATATTCTATCCTTTCAGGAATCAATTATAAGTTACTTAAATGAGGAAGCATCAATGTTTTGGCACGGGCAATTTGGACAAATCAATTTTGAATATTTGCACAAATTGATCAGAGATCAGCTAGTTCCCAGGGTAAAAATTGCTCTGTGAGCTGATTTGAAGCACTCTGATGCCTGCATAAATGAGGAAAAAGCCATACAACTGTTCAGGAGCTCTGGGTGAATCAAAACTACAAAGAAATTAGATCTAATTCACTCAGATTGGTGCAGACCAATGCAAAACTTGTCTTTAGGCAGAATGTGTTGTTAAACCACTTTTATTGATGATTATAAAAGTTACACATGGGTCTACTTCATGGAGAGAAAGAAAGAAGCTCTCTCTAAGCTCAAGGAGCTTACAGCCTTGGTGGAGAGAGAAACTGGTGAAAAAATCAAGAAAATATGTTCTGACAATGGTGGAAAACATTCCTCAAAGCTCTTCATTCACTTCTGCAAGATTCATGGGATAAAGCAAGAGACTACTGTACTATACTCCCCATAGCAAAATGGGATAGCAGAAGGTGCAAATCAGCAAGAAAATGGATATGGCAAGATATATGGTCCATCATCAAAATTATCTTTTAGTATTAAGTTAGATTAGTTGCCACAGCTGTATTTCTTGAAAGTTGGAGTAATAACAGAATACTACATGATTCTACTCCACTTGAGGCATGGTACGCTTACTGATAAAGTGCAGAACATCTAATAATGTTTAGGTGCTAAGTATTTGCCAAGGAACTGCCTGGTAATCAGTCAAAATTTGAGCCAAAGTGTGTAAAAGGCATATTTTTAGGCTACTGCAATGAGAGTAAAGCATACAGACCCTACACTGCCAAAGCAAAGAAGCTGATCAATGCCAGAGATGTGTTCTTTGATGAAAAATCAAGATATTCCCAAAAATTGACATCAAATGATGACAAAAATCTGATTTCAAGTACACCAACAGTCAGGATTGAATCAGAGCAAGAGAATGAAGATTTTTTTTCTCCAGAGGACTCTGCAACTGTGGTTCAGCCTGTATCAGCACCTATGAGTATCCTTGGTGTGATCATTCCAGTATTGCAAACTAGGAGATTCAACTGGACCAGAAATGGCCCAAATTACTATATCAATGAGGGTACACACTCAGCCTATGCCTATTCAGTCCATATTGATGCACCCCAGACTGTAAATGAGGCCTTAAATAGCCCTTAGACAAGGTTTTGGAGATCTGCAATGACCAAGGATTATCCGGCACTGATGGAACATCAAACTTGAGACTTTGTCAAATTACCAATCAATCAAAATTTGATTGTATGCAGTTGGGTCTTCAGGACAAAATACAAGTCTAATAGTAAGATTGAAAGATAAAATGCAGGACTTGTGGCCAAAGGATACTCTCAAACAAATGGGTATGACTATAATGAGACCTCTGCACCAGTAGCCAAGTTTAATTCCATCAGATGTGTATTAACTATTACTGCCAAATATTTGTTTTTATACTTCAAATGGATGAAGAAACTGCATTTTTGAATGGAAAATATGATAATAACATGTGTATAGACCAGCCTGATGGCTTTGCTGGCCAGGATTACCCCCATTTGTTCTTTGGGCTTAAAAAGTTACTACATGGTCTCAAACAATTATCAAGAGCTGGGATTTGCAAGATATATTCTTATTTGGAATCTTTGAGTTTGCAAAGGAGTACTGCTGACTATGCTCTCTTCTATAAGCCAGATAGAGCAAATCTGGCTCTACTAGCTCTATACATGGATGACTTTACTATTGCCACCAATAACCTAGAAACATTAGAAGAGACTAAATCCAGCCTATCTGAGGAGTTCAAGATGTCCAATCTGGGAGAACTCCTTTACTGATTAGGGATCAAGTTCTCCATAGACAGAAGCTTACAGACTATTACCCCAAGCCAATCCAAGCATATTCCATATATACTAAAGCAGTACCAAATGGAAGACTGTAAACCAGCAGCTACCCTAATGGAGACAAACCTTAACTTGATCAAAATTCAGCCAAATCAAGAGCACCTGGTGCCATCTGAAAGCCCTGACTTTCCCTATCAATCTATGGTCAGCAGTCTAATGTATATCATGCTTGGAACATGTCCAGATATTTTATATTCAGTGGGAGTTGTCAGCCAGCATAATCAGAACTACAGATCTGATCATATTGCAGCAGTTAAGCAGATTTTTATATACCTAAAAGGAACTGCTGATATCTGCTTAAGGTACACCTATAAGGATTTGGCATAACATTGAGTGGGATACTCTGATGCTGATTGGGGACAAAATTTAGAAGTCACAAGATCCACCTGAGTATACACCTTTCTTTATAGTAAAGGTGCAATTTCAAGGAATTCAAGAAAGCAAATAACCATAGCACTTGCTACCACAGTGGCAGAGTACATGGCAGCATGTGAAGCTACAAAAGAAGCAATGTGGTTAAGAAAGCTTTTTAAAGATTTAGGCTTATGTCAAAAAATGCCTATTACTTTATTTCAAGATAATCAAGGAAGTATACAATTAGCTAGAAATCCAACTTTTCATGCTAGAGCTAAGCACACAGATATTAGACATCATTTCATATGTGAAGCTATAGAGATTAACTTAGCTAACTTGGTTTACTGTCCTACAGATGAAATGATTGCCAACCTATTTACCAAACCATAAGCTAGAGACAAACTTGAATATCTTAGGTCAAAATTAGGACTAGTCAATATGAGCATTTAGTAGAGAGGGAGTGTTGTAGAAATTTGGAATTCCAACTAAATATCCACCTAACTTAGTCACTTTGATCATTACCTACAAATCTCAGAGAATAATGACCAAATTTCTGGTTGGGATCTACTTGGATTATTTTCACCCACATATCAGGTTCCAGAATATGAAAATTGAATAAGTTGTCCAAACAGCCCCTAACTTTGCACACATGTTCTTGGGACCTTTCTTAACCTATTCTACGTGTTTGTAATGCCAAGACCATGTAAAATCTATTCTATGTGTTTGCTATCCCAAGACCATGTAAAGTATATATACTACTTATGCATTCAATATATCATTAAGTGAAAACCACATAATCTACTTTTCTTCCCAATCACTTCCAATATCTCCAAGACTCTTACAACAGATACAACTTTTACATTCAATCAGTCATTTAGCAAGAACCACATGATATAGATGTACTTCCCATCACTTCCAATAATGCAAAAACTCTTACAACATGTATTTGTGGGATCTTCATAAACATTTTTACATGTTGTCTTGCCAGAGCTTACTAAAGTTTCCAGACCCCCTTTACATGCAATATTAATGATGTGAAAATCAAAAAACCTACATTTACTTCACGTACCTTACAATCTGCAAGACTTTCATAACAAAAAGAGCCAGTTTATCATATGATATTTTCTAGTGGCTGACAAATATCCAACCAATTAGTACTATTAGCTGTTCTATTTGTGTACGAGGAAAGTATTTGTAACATTTGAGAATTACATTAGGTGAAGTATAGCCTTCAATTGCCTTCTTTGGCTAGCATTCATTTTCATTTTCAATCCATATCAAGATCTTGAAGCAAGGGACGAATTGGTCAATTATGTACTATTTTGAGAATATCGGGAGCATAATTGATCTGGATTTAGTGAGCACAAGAGCCTCATACATTTATGGAATGGAATGGCATGATTGCAAATGACTTTATATAATCCCAAATTGGGAAACTAACTAAACTAACGTTATAGGAAGGTGGAGCATTTTTGTAGCCACGCAAAATGCTTCAATTCTGTTTAGTGGCGGGTTCACCTTTTTCTAGAACAACTGTGTAGCGACCTTTTTCTTCATGCTTTGATATCAATTTGTTGCCTGTAGTGTCGCACCAGGCAGAGGCGTCACGAACCAAACCTGCATCAGTTGCCGTGACTGTAACACGTTTGCCAACCGCAATGCTGTTCATCGCTTTTGTTACCTGCATGATAGGCCCGGGACACTGTAACCCGCATACGTTTATCTTTGTCGCCTCACCAGCCTCTTGTGGTGAAGGAACATCGGTAGAAGGCTTTGCAATAGGAGCTACGCTGGTGGAATAAGTTTTATAGCCGCCGATTAGGTTGCGAACATTGCGATAACCGCGTCCCATCAAGATGCGCTGAGCTAGATAGCCGCGCAGTCCTATGGCACAGAATAGAACAACTGGTTTATCCATCGGGATTTCAGCAATGTGCTCACGCAATTCATTCAAGGGGACATTGACAGCCCCCGGAATGGAGCCAAATGAATGTTCTTCGGCAGTACGGGTATCAAACATCATCACTTGGTCTTTCTCATCAACGAGTTCGCGCCAGGAAATAGCCGGCATAGCCCCGCTGATTATATTGGAGGCAACATATCCACCAATGGCTATAGGATCTTTGGCAGATGAGAAAGGGGGTGCATAGGTGTGCTCAGTTTCCGTCAGGTCATATACCGTCCCGCCATGCTTGATGACTCCAGCTATTTGGTCGATACGCTTGTCCACTCCTTCGTAGCCCACACATTGCGCACCGTAAAGCTTACCAGTCTTAGGGTGAAAGGTTAGCTTCAGCGTCAAGGGCAAAGCGTCCGGATAATAGCCTGCATGGGAAGAGGAGTGGGTAACTGAACTCTGATACTCCATTCCCAACTGCTTCAAACGCTTGGCTGCCAGTCCTGTAGAAGCCACAGTCATATCGAATACTTTGGCGATAGAAGTGCCGATAGCCCCTTCATAAGAAACCGTGTTGCCAAATACCATGTTATCGGCTACGATACGACCTTGGCGATTAGCCGGATTGGCAAGATAGTTGAGCCACGGTTTCCCGGTCAACGGATGAGGATATTCAATAGCATCACCCACTGCATAGATATCCTTTTGGGAGGTTTCCAAGTGTTTATCTACCCAGATGCCACCCGTCTCTCCCAACTTCAAGCCGGCCTGTTGCGCCAATGCTGTTGCTGGACGCACGCCGATAGAGAGTAACACCATATCGGCAGGAATGGTCCTGCCACTTTTCAGGAAAACAGTGATGCCGCTGTCTGTACGCTGGAAGTGGGTAACACCTTCTTCAAGATATAAAGATGTGCCCTTTTGTGTCAAGTGTTGATGGATATACGCTGCCATAGAGAAGTCGATAGGAGCCATAACCTGGTTGCCCATTTCGACTACGGAAACAGCCACCCCGGCATGGTGCAGGTTCTCCGCCATCTCCAGCCCGATAAAGCCGGCACCTACTACTACGGCACGCTTTACCTGTTTCTCAGCAATGTACGCTTTGATATGGTCGGTATCTTCTACGTTGCGCAGGGTGAAGATGCCTTCCGAATTGATACCCTCCAATGGCGGCTTCACGGGATTGGCACCTGGTGATAGTAGCAGCTTGTCGTAAGTTTCTTTGTATTCTTCTCCATTTGCCCTACGAATGGTCAGGCTTTTATCCTCTGGATGAATGGCAATTACTTCGCTCTCTATTCTGACGTCAATACGGAAACGCGTACCAAACGACTTTGGCGTCTGCAGCAGCAGTTTTTCGCGTTTGGCAATGACTCCGCCGATATAGTACGGCAAACCACAGTTGGCGTAAGAGATATAGGGACCCTTCTCCAATAAAATGATCTCAGCCGTCTCATCCACTCTTCTCAATCGGGCGGCTGCTGTTGCTCCTCCGGCTACACCTCCAATAATTACATGTCTCATTTTGCTTAGATTCGTTTCCAGTGATAGAAAATGCTAACAGGCCTATTTAAATAGAAATGCTTGCCATACATCTAGAACATATAAAATATTTCTTGTCATTCCAACTAGAGAACGTTCGTCATATCAATAAAACATTCCCCCATTAGTAACCTCCGCGAAGAACAGTGGGTCATAAAAGGAAATTGTGGATTATCTATTTGGAGTGGTTACCTAATACAATATATCCGAATATATCCGAACTAAATACCTGACAAATTTCGCCACTAAAATCCTCCTCCTTGGGTTACCCCGTATTCAGGTTCTTGAATATATTTATCTCGCAAATTGAGAGTGGCATTTCACCGTGAGTCTATGCAAGCAAACATAAAGCACGTTATACTTTGCTTCCTATTATTTCAATCTGCTGAAACGCTTCACCAACGATGATTTTAATTACTACTGCTACTACTATTGCTGGTTAATATGCTACAAAGAAATGTCTGGCCATTACTAGGAATATTGCACAGTGTAATGGCCTGAAGTAAACTGACTCAGAATTCCATTTAGAAATATGCCACAATACTATATGATTGACTACTGCTTCTCGTTGGCCAGAAAACCTACATTACCACAGGCATGCCATTGGCACTCAAGAAAATCTGATTTCAAAACATAAGATGCATCTGGACATATCAAACTCAAGTCACCTGCAGAAAGAGCCATGACTGCAAGTATAGCACAAGTTGGGAAGCATCTAATTGATGTACAGCTTACAGGCTGAGTTGTCAGCACAGGTAGTTTGGTACTGAGTGTGCTTAACTAACAACACATATCGCATTATAAAACTGCTAAATGCGCACTAGATTAAAGCCATGAATGCTACGGACATCTCTCCTCAACACTGTACGTGTGATCAGCAAACACTGATGGGCGTGCTTCTGCATATTCTTGCATTGTAAAATGTATAAATGCCTTGATCTTCTGATTATTTCCAACCATTATATCAACATGAAATACTCCGTTGCAAAGCTTTTCCTTGTCATCTCCGCTGCGCTAGCTATCAATGCTTCAGTCCTTGAGCGCTCTTACGATCCTGACTATAAGGGGGTAGGTCACGGTGGTGGCGGTGACTATGACGATGATTATGACGGTAATGGCCATGGAGGAAGAAAGAAGTATGGTAACGACTACGATGATGATTATGATGGTAATGGCCGTGGAAGAAGAAGGAGATATGACGGGGATGACTACGATGGTCATGGTCACGGAAGAAGAAAAAAGTATGACAATGATTACGACGACGATTATGATGGTAATGGCCATGGAAGAAAGAAGTATGGTGGTGGCGGCCGAGGTGATGATTACGACGATTATTAGAGACTTGAGATACCTTCTTGGTACAAAATACCAAATACACAATAAACCAACATTTACACATGACATGTTCAGAATTGTGGCTATTTATAAGGGTATCAAAATGTAACGCTAAAACTTTCAAGTTGGAAATTGAAATATCCAAATAATTTGATTTACTTCGAAATGGTGACCTTGGCGAATAATTCAAACAGTGTTATTGACTCTATTTCGATTATGGTGTTGAAATTACAAAAACGAGGCGCATGGGACTCGAACCCACAATCCCCAGATCCGAAGTCTGATGCCTTATCCATTAGGCCAACGCCCCTTCACTCTCCTGTTATGAAAGTCTGAATCCCGACCAGAACAGGCAGCAAGTTGTCGCATATAGAGATGCGTCAACACCAAAAATCATCAAAGATGATCAAAGACTGATGGGCTAAAGTAAGACAAGTTGTATGCAAATGATCGAGAAATGTATAAAAAAGTAGATCCTACGCTAAAATAAAGGACAGACCTTGTTACACCAAACAGAAGGACAGGAACTGGCCTGGATTTCATAACACTCCAAAGTCCAGCTCAGGGCAGAACACTATCTCCTTTGAATGATTCTACGTGATTGAGCCATTAAACATGGAAATAGCGGTAACCATAGTTGACATATCAATCAAATCCGAGCACATGTTGAGCGCAAGTTTTGGCATAAATCAACTCCTTCATAAGATGAGATCACACATCACTGTTAGCGCTATGCAGTCCACCGATACAAATCAACAACACTCATAAAGTGTGCTACTGCATGCGTCTACTCTCATTATCCTATAAATACATCCAGTCGTTCACTCCTTCAAATCACCATCTCAAGATGAAATACTCCATTGCAAAGCTTCTCCTTGTCATCTCCGCTGCGTTGGCTATCAATGCTTCAATCCTTGAGCGCTCTTACGATCCTGACTACAAGGGGGTAGGTCATGGTGGTGGCGGTGACTATGACGATGATTATGACGGCAATGGTCACGGAAGGAGATATGGCGGCGGTGGAGGTGGCAACTACGACGATGATTACGATGGTAATGGCCGTGGAAGAAGGAGATATGATGGAGATGACTACGATGGCCACGGTCACGGAAAAAGAAAGAAGTATGGCAATGATTACGATGATGACTATGATGGCGATGGCAATGGCCATGGAAGAAGGAAGTATAGTGGTGGCCGTGGCCATGGTGATGACTACGACGACTATTAGAGACTTAAGATACCCTCTAGATACCAAAGACTTAACCTCGTTATACAACTTAATAAACAGTACTTTCACAAAGAATTATTACTTCCTAAACAGAGAATATATTATATTTCCTACAAATGCAGGTGCTCTGCTATATTTTTTCTTGTTCACTAGGTAATTCACTTGTTTTTAATAGTCACGCTAATACGAAGTAAATGAAAGGACATGAGATACGAGCATTTCAAGGACACTGATGATGATTACTGCTAGTTTCATATATAATACAACTGCATTTGCAGAGCTAAATGCTATTATGGCTCTAGTTCGAGACATCTAACGATGAAGCACAAAATACGAGGCGCATGGGACTCGAACCCACAATCCCCAGATCCGAAGTCTGATGCCTTATCCATTAGGCCAACGCCCCTTCACTCTGCAAAGACCAGCTCAGGGCAGAACACTATCCCCTTTGAATGATTCTACGTGATTGAGCCATTAAATATGGAAATAGCGGTAACCATAGGTAACATATCAATCGAATCCGAGCACATGTTGAACGCAAATGCTGGCATAAATCAACTCCATAAAATGGGATCATACATGGATGTTAGTGCTGTGCAGCTTAATTCACCAATACAAATCGGCAACACTGATAAAGTGTGCTACTACATGCGTCTACTCTCATTATCCTATAAATACATCCGGTCGGCCTCTCCTTCAAATGATCATCTTATTATTATACAAACAAACGTATGGAATATGTTCAGAAAGGTCCCAAGAGCATGTAAAAGCGTAAATACCACTTTAATATTCAATAGATCATTGAGTGAAAACCACATAATCTACTTGTTCTCCTAATCACTCCCAATATCTCCAAAACTCTCACAACACTTTATATGGTTCTTAATTTAAATACGCTTGTGGCATGGGAACTTGATAATCTTGCCAGTTGCTTATTTGATCCAAAGATTTGTGACATTTGCTACACCCCCGATCAGTGTGACTAATTCAAGTAGTTAACAGCTATCGTAGGAATCTATAACCTAGATGGAGTGGATCTGCTTGTGACAAAATAATTAAACCCATATGCTGGTTACCATCTGTTTGGTTCATTTAGGGCATTTGACTAAACTTCAAATCTTTTATTGTTACTCTGCTTGCTATTGCATTAGGCACGGATACTTCATAGATGAGGAAGCGTGTCAACAATCAAGGTGAATAACCTATTCATGCACACGATTCTTGACAAGACGTTGCAGTTATATCCCACTCTTGATATACAATTGGTGGTCATTTTATTTCTTAGCTTTTCGTTGGCTAGGCCTTGGTGGTCTTGTATGCTTTTTGCACCCTAAGCATGCAGGGTCGTCGTACGAGTTCGCCGTATCACATGATATGCAATACCAGATAGTCTCAGTATCGGCCCAGCCAGTTCCTGTCAAGATGCCGCCGCCTTCAGTAGTCATTTTTAATGAGGAATTACTGCACTCGTTTTCTGCAGCATCTTTCTTTACCCCTCCATTTATATACTGATCAACAGCCACCGTAATTCCATAGCAGGAGTCACCAGACAGGTTCAGCAACGTAAGCACCATCTATCATTATTTAATATTGTGTCCAAAATAATCTTGGTGATTCAGTACTTGAATCACTGTAAAACATCCATACCGGATCGATTTTTGCTAGCAAGTCGAGTGTGGCAGCATTTAATAACATATTTATCACCCTTAAATTATCATCGGATTGTTAGGTTGATGCTAGATGTATGAATAGCAAAAGTAAGATACGTCACCTTATCCTAACCTAGATTCGGTTTCAACCGATCCTGCTGCATATCGTTTGTCCGCCTCAACCTTTGGAGGGCAATAATAATGAACACCAGTCAAAACAATGAGACTTGGATAACGTTTCAGCAGTGGGTTGAACCTGGATATCGTGGCAGCGGTTGTTCACTTAATATGAGCATGACGAGCTGCGATAACGGATTCTTCTATATTCACAGATACTTGTGGAGAACAAGCGATTGAAGCAGTAAAGGGGTATGAACAGATGAAAAGGCCTTGGTAGCAGTAATAAAGCGCATCTTAAGCCACGGCTGCATACACAAGGAAATATATAATATGGTAGGCTACATAATATGCTTCGAATGTTGATCGTGGTTACTGCTCAAGGATTCTGTCAGGTTCAATCCTAGCTCTCGTGTCACCATTGATCACCCAATTGTGATATGGCACAGGAATCTTGATTCTTGGGATATCCCCCATCCGGAATGATTCCAATCCTTTGATTCAAAACGACTGAAGTATATTAGTAGTTGTGAATCAAGGATGATGTATGTATTAAAATGAAAACAAATAGGCCGTGTATCTAACGCCTTGACGTACGTCAGTTATATTGAAGTCAGGCATACCTGGCTCTGAGTCATAGTGCAGATGGTTGGTGTAATATATCATGACTCAGCTAAACCTCCACTAATAGCCTGTGCATGCATGTGAGTAAACACTTCATGTAAATCCCATAAATTTACGAGGGTATAAGGCGGCTATTATATGAACTGAGCAGCTGAGGAACTAGCTACTATGAAATCCTGGTTTAAACAAGAACCGTGCCATTCTTGTGTGCACAGATAAACCTGGCTTGAAATCCCATAAAATGTGTCATTTTAACCTTTATCACGATTAATGATTGTGAGTAGTCCTTCTACCGATTTCAACTGAGAGGCTTCCACCGGCCTTGACAGTTTGCACTGTTCCTCCTCTTCCGTACCCACGGCAAGGATAAGGGCAGCGACTTGGGCCCGATGAGAAACCATGTTGTAGTCAGGGGTTCCCTTGTAGGTGGGGTTGACTTCGACTTATGAGGAGAAGGTTAGAGCATTTCCATTTGACCGAGGGCGACCGGACAAGCGCCATTAGCGCCAAAACTGAGCGAAGGAGATTCGAAGAAAGTGTGTTGTTGAACCAGCTGGCCTGCCGGAAAATGCAGTTGAACCTGTTCCGGTAGATCAGGAGGTATGCTCTTCGGAGAGCCAGTCCGAGCTACTTTATACTTTATAGCTAGTTATTATTATTCTAGTCTTGTCGTTCAACGAGACAATATATTATAGGCCCTGCATACACTGGATTAAGTGGAGATAGGAATGTATGCGCTTCTTCGTTGGAGAATGCTTGGTATTTCCTCCCTACATACTCCAGGTTATTTCTAGGCTTCTGTATTTTTCTGCCGAGTTACTGTATGTGGAAACCAATGGCTAAAACACCCACCCCTTCCCCCAGTTCACCTATTAAATTTCACCAAGGATAAATTTGTGGCTGCTTCATAGAAGCGCTTGGAAAGATATGTGTATGCTCTGTGAAAAGCAAGTGACTTCAGAAACAAGAGCTTCATAGGAATTCTGAGACATATCAAAGCATGTCTTACGCAAAGTCCATATTTTTTGGTTTTCAGGGTCTACAAACGGATGCAACTGCCTCCAGGACTTGGCATGCCGTACGCTCACCCAACTGTATACAAGCTGACATTCCTTGACCGCAAAGATCTTTATTGCAATTATCTAGAGTTGGGTGTTTGTTGAGTTCATATTATTGAACAGTGGGAAAAAGTCGAACGAGTCCGATGAAAGGCCAGATTCCTGGTAGATTTTCTCAATCAGTAGTTGGTCATAATTGAGTGGATCAGGATTCGTGTTCCAATTGTTGTCCAAAGAAAATGCAGTGGCTTGGCTGGAGTTGTAATCACCGGGGTTGTAGGTAAAGCATTGTTGATGCCCATTCAAGTCAGGGTTGGGTTCGGGAAGAGGAATAACGTCTTGCGAAAACCCAACTCTAAACGGATTGTCGGGAGAGGAGGGGAAGCTATCTACCGGGTCAGAGGAGGTTGCAGCGAAATCCCGGAAGGAGGTGCTACAATACCGCTTGAATGCCTCCTCCAAAGTATCTTGCCATGTGATGGCCCCGGTTGATGTCGGAGCAATCCACTGCATCGATATAGTGCCTGGATGTTGCCTCAAGTCCGTACGGCGATTGATATTCGAGCAGACCAACTTTAGTTTGTTGAGCACCTCCAGCTGAAACTCTGTTAGTGGTCGGAATCCCCGGATATCTTGGAGAAACTTGAAATTGAGGTCGAACGCCTCCTTGGATCGTTGTGCAAGCTCGCCGGTGGAGGAGAACATGTTGTTTAGATGAATGGTGGATGAAAGGAATACAGCGTGTGACGAGAATAAGTTGAAATACGAATGGTTGAACGAATTGAAGTGGGTGATGATCTGTGTAATAGCAAATGCAGTGGATGTGCATTTGTTCATTGAAGTTAGGCATGATTCCGGAACAGATACATTAGTGTCTTGTGAGGAGGAGGAGGGGAGGGGAGGGGAGGCGCTGTTGAATAGATGGGCCATATGTGCGAGATACGTCCGATGCAATAAGATTGTCGCCCCGTAATAAAGAACTTTGTAGTGTTGGATCAACTCGAATGCAGCGGTGTCAGCATTCAGACCGCTCTCGGACTTCACATCGGCCGGCAAATGCTGCCACCACGCGGAAAGTGCATACTCGAGTAAGGTGAAGCGAGCAGTTAGCGAGCGTTTGGAGAGAATTCGTTTGGTCTTCGGTCGATTTGCATAGCGACTGATCTGGCCGAGTATCAGAATAATCTTCAGCTTGATACTGAATTGGTTGGACTGCGAAGAGGTGGCGTTTGTGGGCTTCAGCGACATGCCAAGGGCCATTTCTTCCTCATCCGAGTCCATCTTCTCGGCGTTGAAGATTGGCAAGCTGTTTTCCCAGTAATATTCTTCGCACGGCAGCTGCACTTCGCAATCAAATAGGTCGACCAGCTGTGGTATACCCATCTCACAACTAAATATGCGATCCTTAATCACGGTCAACCAGAAAATTCGCCTTTTGGTTTCTTTCTCTACCCAGTCGCTTGGGGTAAGCAGCGTATCGTCCTGGTAGTCCTCGTCCAGACGATAGATCCTGAACAGCTTCAAGTAATGGAACGCCAATTCTAGGTACATCTGGCTGATGCCAAAGTTTCCGGCGGTGAATTCGTACACGAAAAGCGTGCCTAGTGCCTGGATGGTCTCTAGAGACGGCTTCATCAGGTTTTCTTGGATAATGTGCTGCGCTCTCGAGGCGAAGGGCTCTCCTGAGCAACAGGACGTGTCCGATACTCCCTCCACCTCCTCCAGGAAAATCGAACTGGTGGCGCAAATAGCCAATATCAAAAGGTCGGAATTTTTTCCTTGCTTCTCGCGTTCCATAAAGGTCTTGGGGTGAATTAGCGGCTGCAGATGGTGAAGTTTTTTGAAATAGAGATCAATCAGGCGCTCGCGGATCTCTTGTTGAGGCATCTGGCCGTCTTTGATGACAAACCGACGACGATCCAAGTGGTGGATCACATTGGTTTCGAGGCCCCTCGTGGACTTTTCAGGAAGCGTGAAGAAAGATGCGTTTTTGTGTTTCAAATCAGTGTCATTCGGGGCGGTGAGGTCAGCAGGGCTAGTAGGCTCGCTACTATTGGCACCGGGCTGTATGTTTGCGTTTAGTAATAAGCTCTCCAATCTCTTAAGCCTTTCTTCCACCAAGGAATCGGAGTCGGCTTTAGTGGCTTGCTTCTTCTGCTTTTTCTCCGGATACCAACACTTGTTACCGCGTCGCTTACAATTGGAACATTGCGGTCGCTCAAAAGTGCACTTGACCTTCCTTCTATGGCAGTCGTTACAAGCTGGTTGAAGTTTTTTCCTGGGCGCCGGCTCTTGCGTGGCTGTAGCTGTGTCTGACATGGAGAGCAAGAATGAAAAAATTGTACATGAAGGACCGCGAGAAACACTGATTTTTCCGAATGCACATGGCATTTCTAGACATTTGATGGCCATATTCAGCCGATTCCTCACTGATCGCATTTTGAAGGTAGAGATCAATCTCGATTAATCTAAGACTGCAGCAACTGAATCTCTGTTTATCAGTGCAACAATCGAATGGAAGATATGAATCATGATTATGTGCAATTTATTGATGTATGAGTTGGAGATGGTGAAGGGATTGGCAATGGAATGGGGGTATAGCGCTGCGAGGTTAAGCATACAGATTATTATAGATATATTATGTGAATCGCGTTCTATTATCTTCTCATCTTGATATACTTGATGCCCCAGGAGAAGAGGAAGGTCACTGCGGCTGTGGCAACTGCTACGGTGAAGATGGTCTGGAGCGCATGCACATACACTCCGGTAACAGTTTGCTGCATGGCTGGTGGTAAGGTTCTTATAAAGCGGAAGTCGTTCTTTGCCTCCTCAATCGATATATGCAGATCCAACTTCTCCAGCCCAGCAGTCACTTTGTTATTGAACAGCGCACCAAAAATAGCAATGCCCAGGACGCCTCCAGTTGATCGGAAGAAGGTGGACAACGCGGTGACCACCCCCATATCCCGAGGAGTGACGGCAGACTGCCCGGAGAAGAGCAATGTCTGTATGCAGCAACCCGCCCCAACTCCCACCAGGATCAAGAAGCCGATCTGTTCCCCACGGCCAGTCGTAGCGTCCCAGAGGATCAGGAGCCCGGTGCCTACGGTCATCAAGGCCGAGCCAATCCAACACCAAACCACGACGATCCCGGTTTTGGAGACGACGATCCCCGAGATGATACTGAGGATGGAAGTCGCCAGCATCATGGGGAGCATTTCTAGCCCGGAGGTAGTTGCCGAGTCCCCGCGGACGATTTGGAAGTACAAAGGAATGTAGTAAATCAGTCCGAAGAACGTCATTCCGAAGAACAGCATGGTGATAAAGGAAAACAACGGAGTGCGCATGCCAAACAGTCGACAAGGGACTATGGGCTCAGTGGCAAACCGATACTCGACAACCACAAAGGCAATGATGAGAACGGCCGAAACACAGTACAGGCCAATGACAACCCCCGAGTTCCAGGGATAATCGTTTCCACCCCATTGGGTGGGAAGAAGAAGTGTGATGATGCTACCCAACAACAGGAAGGTACCGAGAAAGTCGATCCGCTTGATCTTCTCGACCAAAGAGCACTCGGCGGTTGGAAGATGGAGAAATATGCAGACAATGATGATTGTGATGGCGCCTATCGGAAGGTTGATGTAAAAAGCCCATCTGTTGTGCGAGGAGTCAGTAATCAGATTGAGCAACAGACACGGATACCAACACGTTACTGACCTCCAGCTGGCATGATCGGTTAGAGCACCACCAAGCAAAGGACCAACAACCGACGCGATACCGTACTAATGGAGAGTAGAGAGGAAGCAGTCAGGCCGAATGCCACGAACCGGTACAAACCACCATTCCCACTTACCGTAGCCCCGATGAAACCCTGATACTTGCCGCGCTCCCTGATTGGAACGATCTCGGCAATGATGATGAAGACCATCCCTTGAACTGAAGGAAAAGTTCAATTAGGACAAACCGAAACCACAAGGGCCTATGACGCCACTTACTTCCTCCACCACCCACCCCGGCGATCGCACGCGCGACAATGAGCATCACCATGTTTTGGGCGGCTCCGCACAGGATACTGCCGATCTCGAAGATGATGATGGCGAACAAAAACGCAATCTTTCTACCAAAAATGTCCGAGAACTAGGTGAGGCGACGGTTAGTACGATTACAAAGTGAGAGAGACTCGAAGGGCTACCTTTCCATAAAGGGGCTGACAAGCGGTGGCGGTCAGCATATAGGAGGTTCCAACCCAGGAGAGTTGGTTCAAGGCGCCGAAATCGGAGGCGATCTTGGGCAGGGCGGTAGCGACGATAGTTTGATCGAGCCCCGCTAGAAGAATGGCTAGTGAAAGACCTAGGAAGATCAATAGCAGCCTGGTCAGAGGCAGCTCAGTGAACTGGGTGTTGGGGGTTGGCGGGGAGCTTTGCTCGTTGTCAACTTGCTTGGAAGCGTATTTCTCAAGATCATTGGTGTTAGAGAGGGTGTCTTCGTAGGAAGACGAATTATCCAGCTTCTCAGTGGCGTTTTGCATGCTTTCGCTGCTTATAGTTGACCAGCGGATTAAACGTTGTAGGAGCACACAGGGCTGGCCGCTTATATACGCTCCAGACATCACTTTGGCTGGCATAATTCTAATGGCACCCAAGGGAACCGAAAACCCCTACCTAGCAGTTCGGTCCGAACCTCGGAGGTTGTGAACTTGTTGACCGAGGCTCGGTGCCACCAATTCTAAACCTTAAGACATACCCCAAAACCGGTTGGATCTTCTTGTGGATGAATGTAATCCACACCACAACCACAAACCTAGTTGATGATGCAATCCACCAATAACGGGAGTCTAAATGCTGACCGATTTTTCCGCATTCGGGGTGCAACCCAAAATGGCGCGTGTTGACCAATAGAGTGGTAGCGAGTCGGATAAAGACCCATTTAAATCAAGTATCTATTTGCGCCGTGATGGCTGAGAATCTGGTATTTCCTCCATACGAAGCCAGCTATTATTAATCGTCCACAGTCACACAGACAAACACAGGTGACCAGGCCAATGCAAGGAGCAAAAAGCGCCGGAGGCGCGAAGTCTTACGCTTGTGGGAGTTGACCCAAGTAGGCCAGAGGCGTAAAGCCGAGTGGCATCCGCTCAAGGGATCCAGCTTCCTTGTCCGAGTCTAACAGATCTGAACTCACTAGATTGCAATGAGTGGGTGCATAATCTTCACAACAACGTGAATTCCTCAGTTTCAGCGCGGCCACCAAATCGCCGATGTATTGGGGATAATTGCCGGGCATTAACCCATTTGAGCATCATATCTAGTGACACCTTGAGAAGGATTGTCGTGGCACACATATGTAGACCGCTTACAATGTGCTAGAGGGTTGGACAAAAGGGGTAAATGGGAAGCAGGTTTGTAGGGGTATGCGCATTAGTAATCGGCCTCAGGCTAATCTTGGGTTGGTTAGGTTGCAACAAACTTTAAAGTAATCTTAATGTCGCAAGGGTTCTAGCCGTCAGCTGCTACCAACACTCAGTATGGCGCTGAATGTGACGTGTGGTTGACTAAGCTTATTTGACATCGCAACGATCTTGGATTGGGTTCGGCCTCATCCACACATATGGACATCTTTCCAAAAAGATCGCATAGCAGTTCACCCTGTATTTACAAAATCAGCAAAATCAGCACACGACCGGCGATTCCTAATTTCTGAAATTGCCTCATATCTCTGATCAATACGTATTGGCCATCTTGTTTGGCGGAATGCTCAGGCCTAATTGCCTTGTAAGTGCATACTAAATAGGTGAAGATATGCAGCATGATAGAGATGCCCTCAACCTCCCAACTTTCTAAATTTGGCGGCGCGGTTGCTCTGCGGTGTGCTCCGAAGGACTCTTTGCCGGAGTTGGTAACCATTACAGAAAATCCTGCTCGTTCCATCAATTCTCAGTGACTGTGATGATGGGTAAATACTTAAAATATTGATGAGATCTCAGCTTGATTCAATAAATCTCCAAAGCTTTTAAAACCTGCTCACGAGCCACTGCCGTCTCCCTCTCCCATTGCTAGTGTTGACCGTTGCGATTCCTCCCTTACTGACCAATGCCCAATCTAGTGGATCATCTTCCGATATGGTTGTGTAGACACCATGCTTATGACTTACCAACTGTGAAGAACCAGGTGGTCGTATGATTGTAGCAGACCGGATATTGCTGGTTATGCTGATGTCAATATTGGCCAAATCTATTCTTTGATGATTAATTTGGTTTCAGCTACTCAGCAGTTGGTTGTCATTGGCTGTAAGTCATAGTCACGTGATACTACTCCTGGGAATATGCATTAGTCATTTACACCGTATGAATCCGGCTATGACGAACAATTAATTTCTCCCCCCCCCCCCTCGCACCCCGCAGCAGGTTCAGTTCAGGTCCCAGCACTTGTGTCAGATCGGTCCACCTTATCGAATTCATTGAAAATCACATCAGAGGATGATGATGAGGCGCCAACCGACCTCGGTACGTTCCTACCCCTCTACTCGTAAACGCCTCAGCTTCGACAACACATACTATTTCCTTATGGCCTTTTATACCAGTTCCAGTGCACTCTGACCTACCAAGCTGTCAAAACCTTCCAGATGACCAGGCGGTGAGGGCGTAATCAAGTGTTTACATTTGTGACTGAGCATACGCACAGTAAGTGGAATGGGAAACCATGCATGATTCTGGCAGCCCGAGTGAAAACTGCATCCTTTCTCCTAAAGCGGCCAGGAAGCACCAGCGTTGCGACTGCAGACTTTGGAATGAGTTATGCAAAGTAGGAGGGCTCTCGAGCAATTTTGAACGCAATTATCTTTTGTGTATTTCTGGAATTCGTATACGTGATAGGCTCTGCTCAAAGGAATGTACACAGTTGCTCTCCATCAGTTGACTCAGCACCACCATCGCTGAAAACGTGGCCCCAGATCGTGATTGCTACTTTAGGCATTTGTATAAACTTCAACTTTGGTTTAATAAATCTGCAGGTTAACCTGTAGATGTGCCAAAACGGTGGACACAATCAAGCGCCCCCTGCTGTAATCTGGGCTTGGCAATACAGGTGGCAAAACAGAGATTATGAACCCTGGCAGGAGTTCTAAACTTGGACTTTTCCTTGGTATTTTGCTTGTATCTCCACTTGAAAGCATCCAGAGCACATTCAGTCTGATATAGTTGGGCTGTGCTCAGTAGTTAGTGCATCAAAGTTTGTAAATCGTCGGTAGTACTCTTAATTGCAGGCATAGACAATGCTCACCCAAAGGCAAAAACAACTTATCTGGGTTTGATTTGTTGTGAAGCATGTACTTACACTAGTATTCAGTGCTGGCTATGTCAGTTGGGCCTCAGCGTATGAGCTTAGCTATTTGTTGATATTTACCTCAAGTTTTGCCATAAAATCGGATTTCCAGATTGTGAGAGTTATATATCCCCATGGAAAATCTCGAACTTAAAATACTGTCGGAATTCATCTGATAATCTACTGGTATTCTGTGTTGCAAAAGTGTTGGAGACATTGGAAGTGATTGGGAGAACAAGTCGATAATGTGATTTTCACTTAATGATTGACTGAATATTAAAGTAGTATTTATACTCTTACATGGTCTTGGCAAAAAAGACATGTGAATATAGAGGGTCCAAAGAACATGTGTGCAGATTTTGGGGCTGTTTGGACAACTTAACAAAATTTCATGTTCTGGGCACCTGATGTTTTGGTGAGAATGTTCCAAGTAAATCCTGACAAGGGTATTGGTCTGAATTCTCTAAGATTTGTAGGTAATGACTTAAGTGACTAGGTCAGGTAAATATTTAGGTGTAATTACAAATTTTACAACAGATTGAGCTATGCCCTCAAAAATGTAATGCCTATGCTGTTTCATACCAAGTATGATAATAGTCAGACTGTTGACTTCTGATACATTTGCACTTGAGAATTGCCTGAGCAGTACCAGTAGAGCACCTGGAGAATACCAATAAACACCATATGAAATCAAGATTGATATATGCCTATAAAAAATCTCAAAATTGGAATTCATCTAATAATCCTATGGTAATTTCCTGGTATTCAGCTGGTTTTTCCTTCAAATTTTTAGTTGTAATCTTTGGTGATAGTAGTGAGCAGCTGATTACCAAATTAGGTATAAATGCTAGTTGGCTTGGTCTCCTCCTGGAAGATATATCTGCTTGTCTGCCAAACAGCTAGTACCTGAGATAATGAAAGTAGTAAGCACAGAGGAACTTGGAATTCAGCTGATATGATGATGTTATACTACTGGCCATTTCTTAGTTTTTTTCTCAGGGTATCTTTCATAAGGCAACCAGTCTTACTCATAATTGGAACCTTTATTGCATTGCATTTACTTCAAGCTTTGCTTGAAACAGCCAGAATTTGATTCTGACAATTAAAATACTGAGTATTGGTGTTGGTGATTCTGTTGACTGATGAAGCAAAGACTTACCAGAGAAAACCAATAAATGCCAACTTGCAAGTAGAGAGTTGTAAAGTGTGCACTGCTGAGTTTAGTTTGCTCTCATTGTGCTGCTAAATAGTTACTCAACATATGTGAATTCTGGCAGGACTCTTTAGTGAAAATGACTTCTAAGCATCCTTTTGTTATATCATGAGTTCAAGTGTCTGTTGTAAATTTTATAATTACACCTAAGCATTCACCTAACTTGGTCACTTAGATCATTACCTACAAGTCTTAGAAAATTCTAACCAAATATCTTTTTGGGATTTACTTGATGTTTTCACTAAATATGGGGCACCCAGAACATGAGATTTTGCAAAGTTGTCCAAGCAGCCCCAAACTTTGCACACATGTTTTTGGAAGCCTTCTAAACATATTCTACATGTTTATCTTGCCAAGACTATGTAAAAGTATAAGTACTACTTTCACATTGAATAAATCATAAAGTGAATACCACATAATCTACTTGTGCTCCCATTGTCATGATCACATGACAACCATGAACACCCATCCCAAGTTTCAGCTTCCTAGCTCAATTTCTAAGAGATTCCTTCTGGAACCTTCTACCACCTTCCAGAAAGTTCCTGACCATTCCAAACCATTGTTACACAATGGAACATTCCATGGAAGCTTTCCATCGTTTTTTTCATAGTCCAGTACCATATATGGAAATACCAGGTCACATGACTTAGTCACATGATCAGGTGACCCAATCCATTTCCCCATCCTGTCTCAGTGCCGTGTCATCTATGTCATTATCCCCAGCACCATTGCTGTGCCTCACCCCACAACCCCATTAGTATTAGCTAATATCTCTTGGCATCAGTATAGCCAAAAAGTATATATAGTCCTATCCCCCCTTAAGTATTCCTCAGTCTGATAAACACAGGTCTTGAATAAACAGCCTTGCCTTGAATCCTGCCTTGCCTTGATGGTCCACACCTAAGTCCTTTCCTGCCATGCCTAGCTTTTCCTCCTGCCTTGTGTCTATTCATAACACCCATTCACTTCCAGTATCTCCAAAACTCTTACAACAGTGCCTCAGCTTTAGTAACATCCATTACTACATCACCTAGAAGAATTTACTAGCTCAATGCACAGTGACTTAGAAACCAGAAATTTGTAACAAGAAAGTTAAAATTACGTAGTGTTCATCAAATGCTTATAGGCAGCTTTTCATATCCACAGGTGAGAATTTTTTGCAATCAGATGTGCATTCATAGTGCACAACAATTATGCACCCTGACTTGTATCCCATACTTTTGCTAGTCCAGCACCTATTGATTCATGTGTTGCTTTTGCAAACCAGGCCAAACATTGCATACCATTAGAACATACTGTCAGAGGCCATGCAATGTCAGGTACAGTGTTTGTAGTTCTTATAAGGTGTCACATTTTTACAAGATATTCATGTTTCTGAGTAAACAACAAGATACACCTGCAAAATTCATTCCCAACAGAGTTGAGACTCTGTTTATGAAATAGTACATGACCAAGACCACAAATGGTGGCAAACGCTCCCCACGTGAGACATATATCCATGAGGTTTCTAAGAGTGGGTTAGAATTAGGAAACCATTGATAGCATAAAAGATCTATCAGAGGTACAAAATGGGCTCGGTTGAGTATATTTTAAGTATTTCAAATCAATGGAGGCTACCCGAATGCACTACTTCAGGTCCCACTTATGGACGCAGTGATTGAAGTGCTTGGATGTGCTACAAATCTCAACTTCATGAATTTGCTGCAGATTATTAATACCGCGCCTAATTACCCATGTCCAATGAATTCATATACAATAAGCGGCTAGCGATTACTCTGGGTATTGAATCGCAGCCTCGAGTGAACATTCCTCACTGTAGCAGAGGAGAGAAGATCTGGAAGTCACCCATGGGCCCGCCGAGTGTGCGAAAGACTCGACGCCCCACTAACATAGATTCCCATTGAGGATTGCACAAAACTGTCACAGGAATTCACCCTCAATTCTTAACCAGTAGATCAACCAGTAATCTCAATATTTCGATATCGATTTTCCATGTCACATTTACTTCCATGGGTGCACCTCATTTGGGTGAGTTACGATGACTGATGAGCACCAGTGATTCACGGAGAACCATCTTCAGGCTTACCAGACGCGCAACGATTTACTGGACAAGCATGGTTACTCAAATTAAGCTGTTCAGCACCTCGAATTCATGGAGAATCATTATGGTCAACCAACAGATATGGAAAGCTTCCGGCGTGTGGGCGATTGGCGTTCACAATGGGATTAGAGGTCAGCAGCGACCATTGAATGCCGAGAGGATGCTTAGGCCACCCGCAACCACCTCGCATATCCACCCACCGCATATGTCGATTCACTCGATAAATCAACGAGCCAGCAACCCCGCTTTCCGGGATTCCCCTTTTTGCATCCAATCCCTAGTAGTACTTCAAGCTGTTGGACAAGTAGGCTTTATTACGGATTTGCTTCTGTGACCTCAACGAGAGAGCGAGATTGTTACATCTTGCTGCCAAAAGGGACCAAGTCCGACCGTACGATTGCTGGGGCCGGGATACCTATGCTCGACGATGGGGGTTACCAGAATCCAAATCAGAGAGAAACCCGGAATGGATAAATTGGCGGTTGTGGTGGGTGACCACCGTAATGTTCATATTGACCAGCACGTTGCGAGTGTGCTCAGTTTCCCTTGTATCGAGCCAATCGTTGATCCCGCCCCCAAAATCGGGCATTTGCTACCTGTCAACAACATCACGGGATGCCAGTCTCTGGTGATGAAATGGTCCAGAATGGCTGGGAAATCCCCAAATTTCCCTGACTGAGTCCCCTATTTCCATGGATTTTTCAGCTCTCCGTCATGAATCACGAGAGTCACACGCCTATTCGTATATAAGCCCGGTGTCCACCACTCGGAAGGACAGCATTGCCCTCACCAGACGCCAAGTCCCTGGGGTTTTCTTTGGGCCTACGAACTCTTCGTTTCTCGACAGCGGCTACTTTTCGACTATTCGACGATCATGTTGACACAAAACTACTTTGACGTTGAAAGGCAGGACGTCCTGCCACAACTCGACCTTCCTACCGACTATTCTTACTCAACCTCCATGCGCGGTGTTCTAAGCGACCCTAGCCTTGCCACTCACCCACCTATGGGGTATCCAAGCAACCCGCCCCGAGTAAGCAACATCTACAAATTGCTCAATTTCGATCCAGACGAGGGCCCGTTCAGCGTCTGTCCTTTCCCGCCCACCAGCCTAGCGCTGAAACCCAACACAACCCACACAACAATCCCGCAGACCAAGCCCGGGACCCTCTCTCCAACTGCCGCTCGACCCTACCCAGTGGCCGTTGAAACGTGGCATACAAGATCACTCGCCGACATGAAGGCAGTGCATCGGCTTTACCCGTACCAGCCCATGCAGTATCGCACGCGCAAGCAATTGGACGAAGCTCCGGACAATACGGTCGACAAGTGCCATCCATGCCAGTTCCCTGGGTGTCAGATGCGATTCAAGCGGTTCGAACACCTGAAGCGGCACTTTCGCGTACACACCCTTGAGCGGCCATACTCCTGTGAAGTGGAAGGGTGTGGCAAATCGTTCTCGAGAAGAGACAACCTAGGGCAACACATGAAGACTCATGATAGAAAGGATGGCAAATTCAAAGTCGGCCTGACTGGTGAGTGAGAGAAGCTTCTCGCATCTCGCTGGATCCAAAGATGCACGGCCCATTCGAGGGCGCATGGGGCACGAGGCGACAGTTCCCTCGTCCACGTCTACCTTCGGTCCCCCTTCTCCCCCATTCATTGATTTCCCCGACGCTCGGCAGAACATCATAGATTCCGCACATGCTTATTCATAGGAACGCCCCGAATACCCGGCAACGAGTGCCTCATTCATGTACATAATCCACCTTGCCAACTGCCCCCAGTAATAAATCGAATTCAATGGCCAAGCTTTGCATGATGGAGTGGATGGCGTAGATGGCTGGTTCCAGATCCGTAGCCCTTGGAATCCCAATATTTCCGCCATGGACTCGTGCAAATCAAGGGGTGGGAATTTCGCCCGAATCGAGAGTGGATCTTCGGAGCGGCTCAAGGTGGTCCAGGTGTCCCACTGAATACCCGGCATCCATTCCCGGCACGCCTCTGGCATTCCTACGCATTGCCACTCGAGAAGCTTGCCTTCAGGATGGATGCATTTCTTGCGCCCCAACTACGATCCGGCCCTGCCTGAAACTCCTCATTTTCCCCATAGACGGGGGGACGCCTGTGTTTTCCCACAGACAGGTGTCGCCATCCATTAGCTGGGCGGAGAACGAAGCCAACCCCGAGTGCACCTTGTGTACAGATGCTGCTGCTGGCAACCACATCCGGATCCTGGTATTGGCTGAGGAGGAGGAGGCGCTGCCGCGGACGAGCCATTCATTGGATGCGAATTCACTGATCAGATGGATCCATTTGTGTGGTTAAGCAGGCTCCACCGTGGCCGGATCTATTTCCATCGGGGCCTTGCCGAAGTAGATTCAGTTCCTTGCTGACATCTTAACTGCATGGAAGCGACACATGGGTTTGCGGCCGTTGAGTGACCATCCGTACTCAGTTCCCACACAGGATGGGATGGACCTATCCGGCCTACCAGAATGGTCGACTGGTGCGGTGAAGGGGGTTCGCCGGTGGGATTTTCGGCATCTACAGGTTGGGAGGCGGTGTCCAGTCGACCCTGGCAATATTCTGCTCGTGACGCTAGCAAATGCTTGCTGCCACCTCCTAGCTGGTGATCTCAACGACACCCAGTCTCGACGTTTGCTTCTTTTCAGTACGATCACCTGATCGTCGAGGGCAACCGGTGGCCGACAGTGGACTCTGCTCTGGCCAACGGGGATGGAATTCTAGGTATGTGTCACATGCGCCATCTTTTACTCTAATGGGCCCGAGGAGGCAGTTATCTTTTATTCATCCGCATCTATACAAATCCCCGAAACCCTGATCAACCCGAGTGAATATACATTTCGCACGTCTAAACATTAGCTTTGCACTTGGAGTAGTTTTGATTGGGTGTGGCGATCCGAAAGGTGGCTGATTTCAGGCTGCATATATGGTGGCCCCCGGTGCTCGCGTAGATACGGAGGTAGTAGGTGTCGTACCGCTGGAGGCACAGGGGGATCTCCAGCGAGAACGTCATCTTCCCCTCTTGAATGGCTTTCCCTGGATGGCTTCTGAACTGGCTATGCAAGAACTCGTTGCTCCTTGCGTCGAACAGGCCTATCTCTCGGATGTGCTTCAGATCCAGTCCTCGAGAGCTCCATTTCAGCGTGACTTCCTGGCCGGGCGCAAACTCTGCTCTGCGGCCTGGGTTCTTCGAAGGCTCAAGTGGGAATACGGTTAATGCCGCACACTGGTCACTCATCCCCAGTGGTGCACCAGCCACCCACGGTAGAATGATAAGTAATATGGAGAATGGGTGAAACATCGGGCTAGGAATGGTGGGATTGAGTGTCTTGACTTGTCCGGTGGGCTATTTGTACGATGGACACCACCGAGGCTCAGATTGGATATCCTCCGAGGCGCATGCACCTGGTTCGGACTTGTCTCCATCGACAGGCATACCCGATGCGGACGCCGGCTTGGATGCATGTGTAGTTGGCGTTGGCTACATATGCCCCACATCACCATCACCTGGTGACATTGATTGGCAACGGGGCTTAAATCCATGGACTGGCCAACCTGATTAGTACTCCATGCACGTATGCTGTGGGATCCGGTTGGTGCGAAATTCCCCAACAACCTCTGCGTCAAACGGTTCGAGATTTGCGACCGAAGCAGCGGTACAGTTGAGCCTTGGCGAAGTATACCAGCCACCACGGGCATTCCCACGTTGGCTAAACCCATCATGAGGTTACGGGTGACCTTGTTATGGAACTGGTGGTGCCATCCGAGGCCACATCACCTATCATCCAGCAGGATCACCCAGCGTCGAATGAAACAGACCTACAAGGTCCGGATCTTCATGGGGATGATTTGATAGCTGCCAGCATACATCCTGCTTCTGTACTATGAATAGTGCGATGGGCCACCATCCAACGATTCGCCTGCAGACGATGTAACGGAGACATTGCTAGTCTCTACGCATGTTGCTCTGCTGATAGCTGGCTAGACACCAAATTGCTCCCAAGCAAACCCTCGCAGCTCGCTGTTGGCTGAGCATGGCAAGGAACACCCAAACCACACAAGAGCCGTTAGATGGGTGCCGATTCTGGGACCTCTGGAGATAACGGGGAAGGGCTATTCTGTTTGTTCATTCTCCACGGCTTTCTTGGAGTGTTTTGTAAGGAATGCCGCAACAGGGAATCTCTGCTCTGCGGGTACAACTCCTTCGTGTTCACCGACTTGGAATGAAGGAATCCACGTATCTTTACCCCAACCACTAGCACTAAGCACCCTTCACCATCCATGATATGACAGGAAGCTACCGGGTGCCAAATTGGAATCAGATTGAACCCGCACTGTGGGTCGCTGTACCTTCCATGTCAGGAGTTAGCATGGGTACACATTATTCTTCTCTCTATCAGATCTTCGTATACGGATGTGCCCCAGAGATGTTTCGTGCTTAGCGCTGGTCGAAGTGGCAGATACTAACTAAGCATGTCCCATGTGGAAGCCTATACTATGGGACACCAGGGTCAATATGCCGTTCTAAAAACCTCCTGAACTCCGATGATGTTGGGATGGGCTACGGAGCTGAATTTCCCGGGAAGAATTCGACATTTGCGATTACCTGTGTTACCGTTGCTTCGAATCCATTGATACTGAGCAGAACTGTACCACGGCTCCAAGGTGCGTGATTTTCTACCAGTGCACGATGGGATCCAATAACCAAAGCTGGCAGCTTCATATACCCAACCTTAACTGCTTGTGGCCAGCAACACTACTGCACCATCCAAGATAGACTTATCTGTTCGCACGAACAGTAAATCTGGCTGGCGTAACATAAACACGATAAAGTATGGTGGATGGGATCGCGGAGTCACGGTTATGGACTCGCCATTCCCGACATCTCATAATATCTACCCAAAGTCATGATTGACATTCATCATGCGGTTTGTGGGGGTGATCTTCCTTCGAGTGTAGAAAATACTGAATCATATTCGTCACGGACTACCATCCTGGTTTGGTTGAGAATGAGGTCTTCCTATTGACTGGCCAATTCGTACGATATGCTTGCCGGTTGATGTTTCGCCGACTCTCATATAATACACACATCGACACGGAGATTGTATCAACATCCCATTGTCCCAGGAGCCGAGAAGGAAGTCCCAGGTTCCCTCTGCTGTATATTCAGATAGCTGCGTCCATATCACCCCTTCCTTCGTCTACCCTATGAACAACTATGTGGAAAGCCCCCCTCTTGCAACCCTTTTCTCCGAAGAGCCAACCCTGGAGGAGGCATTCGTGGGGGAGAATGAGTTGGATGATGAAGCGCCCATGTTGGAGTTCTACACGGTGGATTGCTGTAGTGATCTTGGGGACGGCCAGCACGATCTGCTCATCACCCAATACACTGCATGCACTGATAAGACTACCTTGAAGCGGGAGGACTGTTGCTGATGAATGGCAGTCACGCCCAAGGCCATCATGATGGATTTGAATCCCGATCACCAATTGATTACCATGTTCTCTGGTTCCGAAGTTGACCAGACCGATCTGGATACTCGCTTCAAATTGCCCCCTAGGAGTCGATCCATCCTCACCAAGGAGAATCTACTGAAGGTCCAGGTTCACGAAGGAGGTGGGAAGTTCCATCTCCAGAAAGTCCTGGTGCTGCTGGAGATCCCATCGATTGAATCGAGATGGTTGCCCCTGGGGTATCTTCGACCCATGAAAGTGGTGCTCAATTCCGACCATTCTCCCGCATCCCGCGCCCTCCTCCTGCTGGGAAATCCCGGGTTTGGCGGCCTGACCTGGTGTAAAGTTCCTCCGATTCCCCGCCATCGCATCGAATGCCCATTCTCATGGGAATATTTCCCCTCATCCCTAACGATGTACATTTGAAGGCCCATACTGCTCTGGCCTCGGTGGGTTTGTCTTTAGCTGTACTCATCCTGGATTGCTTCTCAACGCGCCAGTGTTATGAACCATTCATAGGCGGGTAGAACCACCCGTGCACTTAGATAACCCCGCCATATGGCACCATGAACTCCATTTCTTTGGTATGCTGGTGGCGCTAACCTTAGTTGGCCAGAGATACCAATGGTTAACGGTAAATTTTATATATTCATATGAGCAATTAAACACATTCGAAATCCAGTGGTCGATTAAAATCATTGTACGTATAGTGAAGTAAGGTAATAGAATGAAACCCCTCCCCTCAGAACTGGCTCGAGTGAATCTTCCACACAATCAGTGCTTCTTACCTCCCAGTATCTTGTCTTGGACCATGTTTAGTGCCATGCTACCAAGGCCGCCCGAAAGCAGTGAGCTCATGCCTCCATGGCTCGATTCACTGGTTGGCTTGCCATGTGCTGGCTGATTGTTGTACTGATTTTGTGACGACCCACCACCCTGGTATCCTTGAGACTGGCCGCCATAATATTGCCCTTGTGGTTGACCGTATTGCTGTCCTTGGGGCTGGCCGTATTGCTGTCCTTGTGGCTGGCCGTATTGCTGTCCTTGGGGCTGACCGTATTGCTGACCACCATACTGATGCCCTTGCGATTGCCCGCCATAGCTTTGCCCCTGCTGGGGTTGATTACCTCCGTATTGCTGCCCTTGCTGGTGCTGCCCACCATAGTTTTGTCCACCGTACCCTTGGTTTTGATGCGAACCGGACGAGGGTGGTTTCGACGAAGAGTTGGATGGGAACTGTGAAGAGATGATCTTCCCAGCGATCCCACCTACCACGGCGCCAATCACAGATTGCTTATTGATGCCCAAAAAACGCTCCTGATCCCCAGCGTTGGGATCAAGTGGTTGGTTGGACCCTGAGTTGCTGCTACTGGATGTGGGGAAGCTTTCACCAGGTTGGTTCCCACTTCCAGAGACGTAAGTGGATGCAGTTCCAGCGGATTCCGACTTGTGCGACCCAGTTTGCGACTGTGAATAGTTCGCATTCTGGGTGCCGGAATATTCGTTTTGTCCACCATGCTGCTGATACGATCCTTGGTTAGTACTGGGCATACCAGGCATGTTTGAGCCAGACCCGCCAGAGGAATAGTTGTCGGTGGAACCAGGCATGGCCATAGTCTGGTGGCTTTGGTTAGATGCAGAATTATCGGGGAAAGCAAAACCAAGCGGAGCGGAGCCGGAGTGGGGTGGATTGCCCTGGGACTGATTGCCTGAATAGCTGTCACCAGAGTATGGAGAGGGCATAGAAGATCCATGGTGCTGGCCACCTCCTTCTCTTGCATAATACTCCGGTCGAGGATCATCCCAGGTAGACTGACCAGTATTAGTATCTAGGAAAGCAACATCTATGTTAACGAAAGTCCAAATAAACAGGTTACAGAATGATGCCGACTTGTGTAGTATGTACGCTGGTTTCCAGAATCTATTTGGGAAATCCTACAAAAACCCAGCCGAATAAGCACTACTGCTGCGATACAACTACGACTGGGAGCAACAAGGTAAATACCATCCAGGAGGCAGAGGTCGGCTATCCATTACGAAGGTGTGTTGATAAAGTGTAGGGGCGCTTCAAAGAAACAACGTTGTGAAGCTAGTTAGAGTGCCAGCCCGAGGTAGATATCACATATGACTGATCCTGGCAGGTATGACTAAGCTTGGCATGGTGCTCTACCTATTGGATTAGATGTAGCTATGCGTGCATGGATCCTGTAGGCATATTGCTGAATATATTTGTATTGAATCCTATAAGTACGGCGTGTTGCTCACATCTCCTATAGACCTGATTTCACCCAATCACCGTTGCCAGCAGGAATTGATGAACACACCATCACCTGAATGAGATTTGTGGAAGCGTACTATAGCTGATATAAACGAACACCAATGTGCATCCCTCAACTCCAGCTGCTAACCACTTACACAAAACTGAATGATCTGCTGAAGTCATGTTGAATCTACATCTATATCTATATCTATATCTGTATCTATATCCCCAAGGTCCCTTAGCGCGTAGCTGGTGCTTGCGGGTGCTGATTTGTATATACAGCCAGTCATTCATCGGCATCTTAATTAGGAAGCTTCGCATATGCTCTCGTGTGGACTAGGCTATGTGATGCAATGTGATCCGCCAATTTGCCGCTTGCAATACCCATTGGCACCGCAATGACAGCGATGGCCGAAAGGAAGTTATGAATGTGCAACTCTACAATGATCTGAATGCACTATTCACATTGTTGAAGCCCTGGATACCGTTTCAACAGTGGAGGTTACTCCTCGAGTACTTTTCATTTTCCAGCCGATCACTGCTTTGGCGAAAGATAATGCCAGAAACTACAGCACCTGACGTGCTTCTTGCGATGTTGCTACGAGCTAACCTCCTGATACTATATCATATGTACATTTTAAGCCACCACCAGCATGTCTTGCACTAAAAACAGGGAGATTCCACCCCATTGATCCAATTATGACCGTTACAGTGTAACTAGTCAGAATAACCCTTACACTGTTATTATTGTAAGTGTTGTTTCCGGACAACTTTCTGGCATAAACACGTTCAATACTATGCTCTATTCCTTTAGATTATGCAACTTTCAAGCAATATATACATTCGAAACAAATACAAGTAAAAATTCTACGATAATTAAGGCTTGATTCTGGTGGGGAATATAACTATGAAATACTTACAGTTCGTAGCAGCTTTAACCACATTTTGGGATGGAATTATCGATTCCAATTAAAAAATCGAGTGAATGATACAGACGCCTTTCTTGGTCTGGTGACTAACACGTCAGTATTGTGTTGAGAGTAGTTCTGCGAAGCTGATGTTGATGGCTGTGCATTGACTTCCTGCGTCATGTCATTAACTTCGTGAAGTAACGTTTCAATACTGAGTTCAGCTGCGTAATGCTGGCTTTCTTCGCGAGTAACTTCACGGTGAGGTTGCCCGACATTAAATGGCGGGTTTAGCATATCGTAACAAAGATTTGAATCTTGCTTAGCTTTGTTCTGCTCAAAATGGGTCAGAAGAAATGTATCTGAGGACGGTTCAGCCACTTGAGTATTCATCATAGACTGATACATATCGAGGCGGTTGCTAGTAGAGTTTACTCCATCAGTATCTTCAGAAATGCTGTTTGCTACATCCAAGGGATTGCTTGACGCTGAATGTCTAGAGCTTTTTCCAGTGTAGATTTGCTTTGCTTTGCATATTTCCATATCAGTCGAATTGCTAGTGGAATCAGGATAGCCTACATCCCGTTTCCAGCAATTCAAGAATTTACTCACGTCAAACGACAGACCATCCATCATCGGATCAATGCTATAGTCCTCTAGTTGCGGTAGGATAGGTATATCAGTCAGGGTTAGTTCCGGTGTATATTTCATGTCCACATCTTGGAAGAGCCTCTCTTGGCTATTACTTTGTGTATGGTTTAGTAAGGGGACGTTTTGTTCTAGATTTCCAAGAGCAGGGATGATATCCTCAGCCTCTTTTGAAAATCGTTTGAATGGATTACTAGTTAAGAGCTTTTGATATGATGCTTGCGAATAGCGGTCGAACAAAGAAATCCGAGGCAATATTGCTTTTCTGGTCTTGCAAAAGTATGGGTGGCGAAGGGCTTGGCGAGCACTGATCCGAGCTTTGGGGTCGAACTTCAGCATGCTAGACATTAAGTGAATGGCTTCACTTGAAGCATTCGGGATAATATGGCTAAGGCTAACGGGGTTCATCTATAGTATACTTCTAAGTATATCATGATAACGCATTAACATATAGAAATTCAACGCATTCTTACGTTCGGAAACTGAAAGCCCAACCTAGATGCCAATTTCACACCTTCCGCCCACGAAGATTTTGGATCAATGGTATCCGGTGTCCCAAGTATATGACATATTTTAAGGATTTGATCTATTTCACTCTGGCCAGGAAAGAGTGGTCGTAGGGTATAAAGTTCAGCCATAATAGCGCCTGCAGCCCAAATATCAATCGGTGTGGAGTAAAATGATGCGCCTAATAGAACTTCTGGAGCACGATACCTATTATCAACTGGCAATTAAAATACTGAATGGCAATTCATTACTGCGAAAGACGATATTACCACCGAGTACTCACGTAGTCAGTATATGGTGGACTACTTTTGATCTCTCGCACTAGTCCAAAATCTGCCGTTTTGACGATATTATCTCTAACGAGAATATTTTCAGGTTTTATATCCCTGTGAAAGTATCCTTTTCTGTGTATATACTCCAATCCATTCAATATCTGGAACCTTCAAGATTCACATGTTTAGTATCTTGCAGTTATATGAGTGAAGAGTATAGATTGCCTCACATGATGGACTGTATACGACTTTCCTCGATGAGAATCCCATCTTGCTCTTGAATGAAGGTATAGAGGTTCTTGTCCATAAACTCAAAAACGAGGAAAAGTGTATTACGTCTCACAAAAGCATTATCAAGGCGAACAATATTCGGGTGAGATAGCTTTTTCAGGACCTATGCACGAGGTTAAAATACGGCACAAGAGCACAATCCAAAAATATAACAAACCTTCAATTCACGTAAAGTTAAACATTCCTTCCAGTTGGCGAAGTTGTTTTTGATCTTTTTAATAGCAACCTAGATGGGAATAGAAAGTCGTAGAGATTATTACCCTGTTCCGGGCTTCAACAAGTGAATCTTATCACTTACAATCTCTCCGGTTTGCTTATCCTTTGCTTGCAAAACAGTTCCATAAGTTCCTTTATCCAGTTCACAAATTATTTCATAACGCTCCATCAAAGTAAGGAAATAAAGAGGAGGAATACACGTAAAAACGTGAGAAATACTATTCTGTAGTATAGGTTTACTAGGATACTCTTAGACTTAATAATGATAGGTATGATAGTTATTATTTGAAGATTACAAGTTGTATTTCCATATCGAAGTAATATATGAACAACATGGACAAGTGAAAAGCCGATTTTGAATCCGAAATTGGTAAAACGCAAAGAGTCACGTTGCTTTGTATTCAATTAAAATATTGAGTATATGCATTAGGTAAATAAAAGCATTTAATCAATGCAACATCTCCTAAAAGAGTATATAATACAATTGATCTACAATCTGGGATATTCAGTTTAACACTTGGACAGGAATATCATGATTATCTACAGTGCACTCACTGAGTAACATTAAATTAATTGGCTTAAGTAGGTTGGATGGAATTAATCACATCATAAACGTTGTGAAATCTCATCGACCACCAATATTCTTACAGGGGCATCGCTCGAAGGTAACTCCTAATTCATACCTTTTCCTGGAGCAACAAACCAGGCTTCAATAGAAGCCTAGGATTACGTTCAGCTTGGAGACACTCGAGGCTTTTGGGGGGATACTGCTCGTAGCAACTTATACGATATATACTTCCGATTTGCCTGGGAAAGGCTGACTTTGAATATGGCTTATTAACCCTCAACGTACTGTTCTACATAGGTCTACAAGTTGTATCATGTCTGATTCATACAAGTGTCAGATTGACACGGGACAGCGTATTTTTAGACATTCAGGAAACTGACTCAAAAGATGCAATTTGAAAATTCTGTCAACCAAACAATGCAGATTCAATTTTGATAAGGCAGATGGAAAATACCCAATTCCAGTCGTGTCCCTAAGTGGGACATATTTGGCAGGTGATGTGACAAATCAGTGGAGCTTCTTATCAGAGGCTTGCAATATATTTTTACAGAAGGATAACCATTAGGGTACTATTCCTAAGCCAAGGTCAATGTGAATAAATCTGATTGCACCGATTAAGATGTGAAACAGCATGGATGACAACAAACCCCTCAGAGCTGAATGAAAAAAAAGCAATACCCACCCGTTCGTAGATTTATTGAGTGGGAGGGTTTTAGTACCCAAGGCCAAAATTACAGTAAAAAGGGCAAGTGCGTCGAATTGCGCTTTTAGGAAGCACCTCTTTCGACACCGCGAAGGTGACCTATCAAGTCTGGTCCTAGTGTTTTGACCTACCATTGGTCTAGAAATGCTTATCAGCTGCACATGTATCTTCCTCAACCGCCAACTGTAAGGTCGTCGTTAGCTCATACGTCATGTGGTTGAGAGGAATCAACTGTAAGGTCCTCTCTACTGGGGTTGCACTGTGTCCAATGACAATACCGGCTTCGATGCCATTCTTGTCATTCCATTCGCCAATCTATGGTCACAATCTCCTTCATAACAAGTAGAAATCCAATGTATGGTATGGTATGGGATCAATACAATCTTCTTTCAGGGATTATATCCATCGTTACAATAAATATATACGTATGGATGATCGCTGAATAGGGGTTTTGGGTTCCAATTCGAGGGATCATATTGCTCATCAACATCCAACCAATTTCTAGATTTTTCAAGTGTTCGTATAGAATATAAGAAGCCGAAAATCAACTCTGGGTCGACTACCCTCTTCTCATTCTAATTTCTTGGTATCCTTCACTGCTCAATTCATTATAGATATATTCCAACGCCCCTCTCCCAATTCAAAATGTATATAAGCAACATAGAGGAGTACCCTACAGGTCACCCTCCCACAAATCCCCCCACTCATGTTCATTATCATCACCATCATCATCACCACTGTTATCGACATCCTACTTCCAGTAGCTCGTTGACATTGTTGGCCGAGTGTTCTTTATCCGAGCCTACAAACTATGGTCCACTTCACTCAAACTCCTTGGGAGGGATACATTCACGCCGATCGTACAATATCAATTCCGATAGCTACGACAACTCTCTCAAACGCAAGTTTCAATTCCAACCTGAAACGCACAACAGCCACCAAAGTTGTTTCCTTTGCGAGGATACCTACGGTGATAGCCAGACCGATAATTCTACTCACAATGCAAACTCCTACCATATGCCCACACCAACCAACTATCCTATATGTGACGATGAATGTTGCGAGGAAAGAAAAACCTCAAACATTTATCATCTCCTTAACGAGGATTGTGACGAAAGCTGCATCAATCACCATTGCTGCCCATTTCAGTTCTTTGATAACGAAGAGGAGGATGAAGAGGAAGACGAGGGAGCAAACACTCACCCACACATGTCACACTCCTCAAGCGCCAGCTGCGAAAATTGTGCCAGTCCGCACTCGTCCCCCACAATTGCCACTTTTAATGTGGAAGGTTTATTTCCAAATGAATCAAATGGTGGTATGAAGGCGCCTCGCACACCACGGCAGGATTCTGGACCCTCTGAGTGCCAAAGATGTTCTCGAAGACGTTCTAGGCAAGCGAAGCCATATGTCCAGCATCGATGGTCAATCAGATCGCCAACGCCGGTGAAATACCATTATTGTCAGTTTCCAAACTGCCAAATGAGATTCAAGCGACTGGAGCATCTCAAGCGGCATTTGCGCACACACACCCTGGAGAAACCGTTTGAGTGTCCATATCAGGGGTGTGGGAAGACCTTTTCAAGACGGGATAATTTGCGGCAGCACCTGAAAACACACGAGAAACGGTCGCGCCGCTGACCGGAGTGCGATCCATTTGCGGAAGCGCCCGACATGTTTATAGGGATTATTGTATCCGGGCTCTGAAGCAGCCATCCTTGACCCATATAGAAGGGCATATACGTTTATAGCCATATCAATCCTCGCTCGGCGAGCCAGGTTTCGAGTCTTTAAATATGACTCACAGCTGCTTATTGGCTATATCCAGCAACCTGCTGATAGGAAATTATGCTACTATTGGATAGCCTCATACCCACCCCTTTGAAACACCCCCTGATTTAAAATAAATACCAAAGAATCCGACTCCCTTGTGGCCCGAAGACGCCGGGCCTATACAGGTTGCGTGCCTGCAAATGCCAGCAATTGCGATGTGATGGCTTCCCACCCGAGCGAGCCAGGTTGCTCAATATGACCCCAGAAAGCCAGGCGTATTTCTTGGTGGGGTTCCAATGCCGTCATAGTATCTAAGCACACCGCCGCATCAGGTTGATACGTAGATGATCAACAATGCAACCAACTGCCGATTCAAGTCTATGCTCTACGCAATATAAGTTTCCGGGACAGACACATCGGGCCGATTCCGCATGAACCCCAGCGCAGATTGTTTCGGAGGAATAATCCCTTCCCAGAAGTGTGTGGAAGCAGTGGACGCCCAAGAAACCGATAACCCGCATTTATTCGACAAGCCATATGTAATGGAGAGGTTGGAAGCCAGGCAGGCTGGATGAGGATGGTGGTGGAGGTAGTAGGATGTATGTGGTGTGCAGGATTGCGCCTTTATTGGGGCTAGGCTCCATATGATTGCTTTCAGTGGAGATCAAGACCCTTTACGATGGTCTCGCGTCGCCTAGGAGCAGGCCACTAAATGCCCTCTGATGGGCAGACGTACGGATAGCGCAACGCGGAAAGGAGAGCAAGCGTCCTGAAGTTTAGTGGGTGGTGTATTGCTTAAGCATTGTCAGACTAGGAAAAGGGAGCGTTTATTACCTTTGAGAACATGATTCGTTACCTAACTTAGATAACACAACGATCGATTCTCTGACGGCCTGAACGAAGTGCGATCGTATTCACTGGGGGAGTGAGTAATGTAAACCTTCTCGAAGCGACTGAAGCGCACCAGCTTTTGAGCCGGCTTGGCTATCACTGCTTTGGTCATTGCTAACTTAACTTCGGATAAAGCGGGGTAAGTTCTTGACGCAAGTGAGTCGGCGAAGAGAAGGTAGGATTCGAATCAGGAACACCAGATGCCTTTATGATCGATGTGGTAAGCGGATTTCTTATTTCATCCAGCTGTTATATTCAATTTCTCAAGGGAGGAGCTTGCGTCAGATAATGAGGAAATGCTGGGGAGCTGGTCAGGATCTCATGGGCTCTGATGTTTCCTAGGCCATCCACTCCATCCGCATCTTGTTAATGGGATAGGTCCCAGAACGGAGGCACCTCATTGGCCGAGATCGTGTACCATGAGGAATATTCACAAGGTTTATCCATCCATCGAGTGATATGAAGTCCTGTGCAGTGCTCATGACTGCGCTATAGCCTTCGAGCTTGCCATCAGCCAGCATTACCAAGGAATACGGCTGCCACTCCAACCGCATGGTGGTACAACTCAGTTAACATGAACAGACTTGGATCGAGCTGCTTCCAGGGATCGCCCTGATCTACCAGATTATCTGGCCCCTCATCACTGCTCGCATACCCATTCACACCTACACAGCTACCTGGTTTGAGGCGTTTCCCGAATTGCACAGTAGCAGCTCCGCCCCACCCCACCCCACTCTCCTCAGTCAGATGGCAGAGGAGGTCCAGCAATATACACCCGTGCTAATGCGTCTCATCCAACTTAGTGCCGCCAATCATAGGCCATGATGCGGCCGGTGGAACTAGGCTTTAGGGTTGGACTTCCAAATTATGATCATGCATGTCTCCGTCAATCGCCCATCGAAGGCTCGTCACCCAGGCGTCATTGTGATGGGGAATTCCGTCTCAGGTTCCACATGGTCATTCTGCTCTTGGCCGTGTCACCCATGAAATGGTGTTGGTGCTGTTTCAGCCGCTGGAGGATGAAGGGGAGCACGTAAACGCACAAAACCATCTGCTCCAATAGGATGGATGGGTGGATATTATGGTTGCAGCTGGATACAGCTGAGGATTACATGGATGTGTAGCCGCCACCTAGATACGCAAACACCACCGTGTACTGCAGCATACTCCGGCTGAGAAATGGATGAAGATAGCAATAGTGCTGGTTCCATTCTCACTAGGGCTTTCAACAAATGTGTTGCTGGCGGGGCTGCAAACCTGCCGTGCCTCCAAAGCATCCCCATATATAGCTAAATCCACCCAACCTTGAACCTTGGCCGGGATACAGGCGCAGATTCCTATAAAAATCCTACTCATTGTGGTGTGGGCAGCGTGAGGGGATTCGAAGCTAGCCAGGGGTCGGGATGGTTCTGCGTTCGCCCAGAGACTCTGCATGATCTCGTTTAGTAATTTCCGTAGATGCTCAACGATGTGAATAGTACATACTATAGATCAACTTATTGCGATCGTATTCGGTTGGTACCTTGCAGTAGTGAGGTGCTATATGTCAGATGTAGATCAAGTGCGTTTGTGTGCAGAGCCTTACCAGGATTGAAGACACGGTGCTTTCCTTGTGTCGATGCATATATGGTAAGGCATGTTTGGGCTTGGAGAATTGGGGCAGGCCAACTGGCTGACTCAAACTCGTTACTAATCCGACCAAATCCCACAACGGATCAAGCAATCTGTTTTTTGCGACCTCCGACCTGAGCCAATTCCTATATGGATGTTACATCGATCCTGGTTGGCCATGACCCCACTACTCTCACCACCCATTGGTCTGAGCATGGCCAATGGGCCGATGGTAATATCCAAGGGAATCTGTATATCTGGAGGCAGAGTAAGTGTTGTCTAACCTATTGGTTGAGCCTGATGATGAGCTTGAAGTATTGATTGCCTGCGATCTCCAGTATTTCATTCCAAATCTTATACATAGGTGAGCAACTTTCCTCTTGCATTTTGTGTGAAGATTCCTTCTGGATCCCTGAACTCTATTAGATATGCAAACTTGATTCAAAGCCCAACCTGCAGTGCACAACCTACAAAGTTAGTCCCTTGGTAGCATCTTTATATTGAGCAATACTAACATCAGAAATTGCTTTTTTTATAAAGCATAATTGCTTCAGAAGGCTACTTGAATAAATACATATCCAGTTCATCCAGTCCTTACATTTGTATTGTCACATATGGATATGAATATTGAATGGAGCTTATGAGAAGTACTTTGGGTAGCAGATACTCTGAAATATCTTGCCAATTCTTTCAAGCTTCTCTGGTATCTCACAGGGCTCATTTAGCTAGAAATGCCCCATGAGCAACTTGGCCATTAGTATAGGGATTTTGTTGAAGAGCAGGTGCATTGCTCCTAGTGGAAAGCTTTTGCTCCAACAGATTCCCTCTTTCTTAAGCATTGCTCCTAGTGGAAAGCTTTTGCTCCAACAGATTCCCTCTTTCTTAAGCATTGCTTGTTTTTGATTAATTCTGTATTTTGGCCAATGTCTTATAGCTTGCCAGCTCTGCTGCAATTATGTGTCAAGCACTTTCCATTCTCATCATGGAAAGAGGATGTTCTTGGTGCTGGTGCTTGGATAATAACAATATGTGTGAGTTATGGAGTAAATCTCCAGGATTTAACACATTTGACAGCAATACTAACCATTGTGCCTGGAAAAGCTGGATATCATGCTGAAGACTGTGGTATATTCTGTGCATCTGACCATAGATGCTATAATTATTTTAAGAGTTTTGGAGATATTGGAAGTGACTTGGGAGGACAAGTAGATTATGTGGTTCTCACTTAGTGACTTTTTAGTGTAAAAGTAGTAACATTACTTTTACATAATCCTGGCATTAAAAACATGTAGAATAGGCTAAAGAAGGTCCCAAGAACATGTGTGCAAAGTTTGGGGCTGCTTGGACAACTTGGAGAATTTTCATGGTCAGGGTACCTGCTGTATTGGTGAAAATATTCTAAGTAAATCTCAACAACAAGTTTATTCAGTGTTCCCTAGGATCTGAAGGCAATGATCCAAGTGAATAAGTCAGGTGAATATTGAGGTGGAATTTCAAATTTTACAACACTCCCGCTCAACTAAATGCTCATATTTACTAGTTGTAATTTTGACCTAAGATATTCAAACTTTTCTTTAGCTAATTGTTTGATAACTGGGTCTGCAATCATTTCATCAGAAGGACAGTAAGCTAAGCTAACTAAGCTGTTCTCTATAGCTTCACACATGAAATAATGTTTAACAACTATGTGCTTAGTTTCAGTATGAGAGGTTGGATTTCTACTTAGTTTTATACATCCCTGACTATCTTGAAATAAAGTAATCTGCATTTTTTGACATAGGCCTAGATCAGTAAAAAGCTTTCTTAGCTACATTGTTTCTTTTGTAGCTTCACAGGCTGCCATATACTCTGCCTCTGTGGTGGAAAGTGCTACAGTGGGTTGCTTTCTTGAGTTCCATGAAATTACTCCTTAACAGTAAAGAAAGGTGTATTCTGTGGTTAATCTTCTGTCCTCTCAATTTTATTGCCAATTGACATCTGAGTATCCCACAAGATGTTGTTTTGAATCCTTATAGGTGTATCTTAAGCAGATATCAGCAGTTTCCTTTGGATATCTAAAAATCTGCTCAACTGCTCCAATGTGATCAGATCCATAGTTCTGATCATGCTGGCTGACAGCTCCCACTGAATATGAGATATCTGAACATATTCTAAGCATGATAGACACCAGACTGCTGATTATATATTGATAAGGAAAGTCAGGGCTTTCAGATGGCACCAAGTGCTCTTGATTTGGAGGTGTTTGACCAAGTTGAGGCTTATTGCCATTGGGGTAGCTGCCTGTTCACAGTCTTCCAATTGTTACTTCCTTAGTATGTCTTGAATATACTTGTATTGGCTTAGGGTGATAGTCTGGGCACTTCTGTCTATGGAGAACTTTATCCCCAAGTAGTAACTTAGTTCTCCTAGATTGGACATCTTGAACTCTTCAGATTGGCTGGATTTAGTCTGTTCCAATGTTTCTAGGTTATTAGCGGCTATAATAAGATCATCCACATATACAGCTGTCTGGCTCCTTTCCCATCTTTGCAGGCTCACAGTGCTCCAAACTAGCTGGGGGATCAATTTTTACTCCAGAAATTAGCTAATCTTTGATCATTTTGTGCAAATAATCAAAATTGATGTGTCCAAATCTCCTGTGTCAAAGCAATGGTGTTTCTGTTGTAAGAGTCTTGGAGATATTGGAAGTGATTTGGAGAACAAGTAGATTATGTGGTTTTCACTTAATGATTTATTGAATGTAAAAGTAGTATTTATACTTTTACATGGTCTTGGCATTACAAACACGTAGAATAGGCTAAGGAAGGTCCCAAGAACATGTGTGCAAAGTTTGGGGCTGTTTGGACAACTTTGAGAATTTTCATGTTCTGGGTACCTGGTATTTTGGTGAAAATATTCTAAGTAAATCCCGACAAGGAATTTGGTCAGTATTCTCTAGGATTTGAAGGTAATGATCTAAGTGACTAAGTTAGGTGAATATTTAGGTGGAAAATACGAATTTTTACAACAGTTTCTTCATTCAAGTTACTTATATTGGCCCCCAGATATGATGGAATATAAGTCACTTACACAGATTCTGCTCTCTCATACCCAAAGCAATATGAGCACCATATTGATCAGTGATCCTGCATCCAGAATTGTCAAAGCTGAAGCTGAGTCCTTCTGCTGTGGCCTTACTTACAGATAGTAGGTTCTTGGCTATTTCAGGTACATAGTGTACTTCTTTAAAGGTCAGTGTATGGCTTCCTTCACTGCTTCTAAGGTTTACTGGGATAGTTCCTTCTCCCACTGCATCAAGTGCTCTATCAGTTGTAAGAGTCTTGGAGATATAGGAAGTTATTGGGAGGACAAGTAGATTAAGTGGCTTTCACCTAATGAATTATTGAATGTAAACTAGTATTAAGACTTTTATGTTGTCCTGAGGTTACAAACACATAAAATAGGCGACAGAAGCTCCCAAGAAAATATGTGCATAGTTTGGGGCTGTTTGGACAACTTCAAGAATTTTTATGTTCTAGGTACCTGGTATTTTGGTGACAATATTTTAAGTAAATCCCAACAAGGATTTTAGTCAGTATTCCCTATGATTTGAAGGTAATAGTATAAGTGACTAAGTTGGGTGAATATTGAGGTGGATTTATAATTTTTACAACACTCCCACTCAGCTAAATGTTCATACTAACTAGTCCTAATTTATGTTGTAAGAGTCTTGGAGATATTGGAAGTGATTTGGAGAACAAGTAGATTATGTGGTTTTCACTTAATGATTTAATGAATGTAAAAGTAGTATTTATGTTTTTACATGGTCTTGGCATTACAAACACATAGAATAGATTAAGGAAGGTCCCAAGAACATGTGTGCAAAGTTTGGGGCTGTTTGGACAACTTTGAGAATTTTCATGTTCTGGGTACCTGGTATTTTGGTGAAAATATTCTAAGTAAATCCCGACACGGAATTTGGTCAGTATTCTCTAGGATTTGAAGGTGATGATCTAAGTGACTAAGTTAGGTGAATATTTAGGTGGAATTACGAATTTTTATAACACTCCCACTCAGCTAAATGTTCATACTGACTAGTCCTAATTTTGACCTAAGATATTCAAACTTGTCTCTAGCTAATGGTTTGGTAAATATGTCTGCAATCATTTCATCTGTAGGACAGTAAACTAAGCTAACTAACTTATTCTCTATAGCTTCACATATGAAATGATGTCTAATATCTATGTGCTTGGTTCTAGCATGAAAAGGTGGATTTCTACCTAATTGCATACATCCTTGATTATCTTGAAATAAAGTAATAGGCGTTTTTTGACATAGGCCTAAATCTGTAAAGAGTTTTCTTAACCACATTGCTTCTTTTGTAGCTTCACAGGCTGCCATATACTCTGCCTCTGTAGTAGAAAGTGCAACAATTGGCTGCTTTCTTGAATTCCATGAAATTGCTCCTTTACAGTAAAGAAAGGTATATCCTGTGGTGGATCTTCTGTCTTCCAAATTTTGTCCCCAATCAGCATCAGAGTATCCCACAAGATCCTGTTCTGAATCCTTATAAGTGTATCTTAAGCAGATATCAGCAGTTCCTTTTAGGTATCTAAAAATTTGCTTAACTGCTGCAATATGATCAGATCCATAGTTCTGATTATGTTGGCTGACAACTCCCACTGAATATGAGATATCTGGACGTGTTCCAAGCATGATATACATCAGACTGCCGACCATAGACTGATAAGGAAAGTCAGGGCTTTCAGATGGCACCAAGCTCTCTTGATTTGGTTGAGTTTTGACCAAGTTAAGGTTTGTCTCCATTGGGGTAGCTGCCAGTTTACAGTCTTCCATTTTGTACTTCTTTAGTATATCTTGAATATACTTGGATTGGCTTAGGGTAATAGTCTGGGTACTTCTGTCTATGGAGAACTTAATCCCTAAGTAGTAACTAAGTTCTCCTAGATTGGACATCTTGAACTCCTTAGATAGGCTGGATTTAGTCTCTTCCAATGTTTCTAGGTTATTAGTGGCTATAATAAGATCATCCGCATATAGAGCTAATAGAACTGGATTTGCTCTATTTGGCTTATAATATATACTATAGTCAGCATTACTCCTTTTGAAACTCAAGGATTCCAAATAAGAATCTATCTTGCAATTCCAGGCTCTTGGTGATTGTTTGAGACCATATAGTGACTTTTTAAGCTTGCAGACCAAATGGGGGTTGTCTTGGTCAACAAACCCATCAGGCTGGTTCATATACACGTCCTCATCAAGTTCTCCATTCAAAAATGCAGTTTTTACATCCATTTGATGAATAAAAAACTTATATTTGGCTGCAATGGCCAATATTAATCTGATGGAATTAAACTTGGCTACCGGTGCAAAGGTCTCAGTATAGTCAAGTCCTTTTGTTTGAGAGTATCCTTTGGCTACAAGTCTTGCTTTGTATCTTTCAATTGTGCCATCAGCCTAGTATTTTGTCTTGAAGACCCGTCTGCATCCAATTGATTTTTGGTTGATTGGTAATTTGACTAAGTCCCAAGTTTGATTTTCCATCAGGGCCTGATATTCCTCAGTCATTGTAGATCTCCAAAACTTTGTCTGAGGGCTATTTAGGGCCTCTTTTACAGTCTGGGGTTCATCAATATGGACTGAATAGGCATAGGCTAAGTTTGTACCCTCATTGATATAGTAATTTGGGCTATTTCTTGTCCGATTGGATCTCCAGGCATTTGATACTGGAATGATCACTTCTGGGATATTCCTGGGCACTGATTCTGGCTGAACCACGGTTGTAGAGTCCTCTGGAGTGAAAAAATTTTCATTGTTTTGCTCTGATTCAATCCTGACAATTGGTGGACTTGAGATCAAATTTTTGTCATCATCTGATGTCATTTTTTGTAAAAATTTTGAATTTTCATCAAACAACACATCCCTGGACTTGATCAGCTTCTTTGCTTCGGTATTGTAGAGTCTGTATGCCTTACTCTCATTGCAGTAGCCCAAAAATATGCATTTTACACTTTTTGGCTCAAATTTTGACTGATTTCCGGCCAGTTTTTTGGCATATGCTATACACCCAAATATTCTTAGATGTTCTGCACTTGGTCTGTATCCATACCAGGCTTCAAATGGAGTAGAATCACAAAGTATTCTGTTATAACTCCTATTTTTAAGATATACAGCAGTGGCAACTGATTCCGCCCAAAAATCATAGGATAATTTTTGATCATGGATCATAGATCTTGCCATATCAATTATTGATCTGTTAGCTTGTTCTGCTACTCCATTTTGCTGTGGGGAGTATGGTACAGTAGTCTCTTGCTTTATCCCATGAATTTTGCAGAAGTGGATGAAGAGTTTTGAGGTTTATTCTCCACCATTGTCAGAGCGTATTTTCTTGATTTTTTCACCAGTTTCTCTCTCCACCATGGCTTTAAACTCCCTGAGCTTAGACAGAGCTTCTTTCTTTCTCTCCATGAAGTAGACCCATGTGTATCTTGCATAATAATCAATAATAGTGATTAAATACTTCATCCCGCCTAAGGATAAATTTTGCATAGGTCCACACAGATCTGAGTGAATTAGATCTAATTTTTTCTTAGTTTTGATTAACCCAGAGCTCGTGAACAGTTGTCTGGCTTGTTTCCCATATATGCAGGCTTCACAGTGCTCCAAATTAGCTGGGGGATCAATTTTCACTCCAGAAATTAGCTGATCTTTGATCATTTTACGCAAATGATCAAAATTGATGTGTCCAAATCTCCTGTGCCAAAGCATTGGTGTTTCTTCATTTAAGTTACTTTTATTGGCTCCCAGATATGATGGAATATAAGTCAACTTGTATAGATTCTGATCTCTGATGCCTGAAGCAATATGAGCACCATTTTGATCAGTGATCCTGCATCCAGAATTGTCAAAACTGAAACTGAGTCCTTCTGCTGTGGCCTTGCTTACAGAGAGTAGGTTCTTGGCTATTTCTGGTACATAGAGTACTTCTTTAAAGGTCAGTGTATGGCTTCCTTCACTGTTTCTTAGGCTTACTTGGATAGTTCCTTCTCTCACTGCATCAAGTGTTCTATCGTCACCCATGAAAACCTTCTTAATTGGAATTTCTTGATATTGGGTAAAAAGTTCTTTTTGGTGTGTAAAGTGTTGAGAGGCTCCAGAGTCAATATACCACGTCTGAGAATCCTTGTTTGTGGTCATATTTAGTGCAGATATGAATAGCCTATCTTCAGTTGTTGCAGCATTTCCATATTCAGGCTTCTTTTGCTGATAATCTCTCTTTTTGAAACACCGGTCTGATGTGTGTCCTTTCCTTTTGCAGTAGTTGCAAAATAGGTTGCTGTTGCCTTTGTAGAGTCTTGGGTACCTCCTTTGTTGGTTATCATTGCTTATTAAAGCATTTTCTTCTTCCTTCTTATTGGCGCTTGATTTTCTTAATTCTTCATCCAGGAGCCTTCCATATACGTAATTTAAGGTCAAATCTTCAGTTCTGGACTCTAGGGCTGATACAAGGCCCTGAAGCTTGTCTGTCAGGCTATTCAGGATGGTAACTATCACATCCTCATCAGTAGTTGGTACGCCCACAGATTCCATCTCATCTACCAGCAGGGTAATTCTGTTAATTAGAATTTTCATTTCTTCTCCTGGCAGCATCTTTGTAGTAAAGAATTTTCTTCTCAGATACATTTTCTTGGCAGCTGAACATAACTGGTAGGTGTCTTCTAATGCCTTCCAGGCATTCTTTGCCGTTTTTGCTCTTGAGCATTGAATTAGCAATTTGTCCTTGACATTAAGGCAAATGCAGTTAAAGGCACTTTGTTCTTTCTTCTGGTACTTTAAGGCTTCCTCTCCCACATTTTTAGGAGGGCATTCTTCTCCCATGACAATATCCCAAAGGCCTCTTTCTTGTAGCAGCATCTTCATCTTCACCTTCCACACTTGGTAGTCAGAGCCATCCAACTTTTCAGCAGAGGGAAAATTTCCAGTAATAGCAGTAGTAGACATTGCAGAGAGTGACAGCTTGGGGCTCATAACCTGTTGTACGAGTCTTGGAGATATTGGAAGTGATTTGGAGAACAAGTAGATTATGTGGTTTTCACTCAATGATTTAATGAATGTAAAAGTAATATTTATATTTTTACATGGTCTTGGCATTACAAATACGTAGAATAAGTTACAGAAGGTCCCAAGAGCATGTGTGCAAAGTTTGGGGCTGTTTGGACAACTTTGAGAATTTTCATGTTCTGGGTACCTGGTATTTTGGTGAAAATATTCTAAGTAAATCCCAACAAGGAATTTGGTCAGTATTCTCTAGGATTTGAAGGTGACGATCTAAGTGACTAAGTTAGGTGAATATTTAGGTGGAATTACAAATTTTTACAACAATTTAGACCTAAGATATTCAAACTTGTCTATAGCTAATGGTTTGATAACTGGGTCTGCAATCATTTCATCTGAAGAACAGTAAACTAAGCTAACTGAGTTATTCTCTAGAGCTTCACATATTAAATGATGTCCAATTTCTATGTGCTTAGTTCTAGTATGAAAAGTTGGATTTCCACCTAACTGTATATATCCTTGATTATCTTGAAATAAAGTAATAGGAATTTCTTGACATAGGCCTAGATCAGTAAAAAGCTTTCTTAACCACATTGCTACTTTTGTAGCTTCACAGGCTGTCATATACTCTGCCTCTGTGGTGGAAAGTGCTACAGTTGGTTGCTTTCTCAAATTCCATGATATTACTCCTTAACAGTAAAGGCGTTGTAAGAGTCTTGGAGATATTGGAAGTGATTGGGAGGACAAGTAGATTATGTGGTTTTCACTTAATGATTTATTGAATGTAAAAGTAGTATTTGTAATTTTACCTGGTCTTGGCATAGCAAACATGTAGAATAGGTTAAGGAAGGTCCCAAGAACATGTGTGCTGAGTTTGGGGCTATTTGGACAACTTTGAGAATTTTCATGTTCTGGGTACCTGGTATTTTGGTGAGAATATTCTAAGTAAATCCCAATAAGGAACTTGGTCAGTATTCTCTAGGATATGAAGGTAATGATCTAAGTGAATAAGTTAGGTGAATATTTAAGTGGAAACTTGAATTTTTTACAACACTCCCACTCAGCTAAATGTTCATACTGACTAGTCCTAATTCTGACCTAAGATATTCAAACTTGTCTCTAGCTAATGATTTGGTAAATATGTCTGCAATCATTTCATCTGAAGGACAGTAAACTAAGCTAACTAAGTTACTCTCTGTAGCTTCACATTGTAGTGGGGTCACAGTGACACCCACAGGCAGATGTGCTCATTCTCATATGCTCACTTCCCTAAAAAGGATTACCCCCCCTATATTAGTATTATCCCAAATTTGCAATATTTCCTATTTTGTTTATGTAATTATTACTATGTGACCTGACAAACTATTTGTCACTATTAACCCATTGCACAAGCTATTCTTATCCCTTGCCAAGATGCCAAGATAAGATAGTTACCATATAAGGCAAGTACCCCAACAGTGCCCATGTCATGTGACCATCTTGGTTTCATAACCCTCCTTTCCTACTACCATAAGAGGCAACCACATGACACAGGGGTTTCATATTACCACTACCTGATTGGCTAGGTGATACTATGTCTCATAGAACAATCTGCCAAGAATTTGCACTATTTTTAGTACACAATGACATGATTGGCTGTCTACTACCTTCTGGAAACTTCCGGAAAGTATTTTCTAGCAAGAATTTGAGCAGCAAAAAAGTATATAAGGGAGGCTATCCCTTAAAATAAATCATCCCTCTTCCAATATTCCAACTTATTGATTAGTGAGATCACTGCTGCCTATTACCACTATTTTCTGACTCAGACCTGACAATACTCCCAGGAAACCATGCTGACAGCCAACTGACCTTGGAGGCACTACTTGTGAGGAATACTCAGAGTAGGTATATCTTATTATATTTGTTTGTTTTCCCAAGTTTGTTCTTGTACAGGCAAAGATGCTTTTCAGTCTTTGTAACTATTGGTCAAAGCTGCATTCTTATCAAGTCCCTGTTGGTGGAGTTTACAGTTGTTTTGACTTTGGAAGCTTTAGTACAATGTCATCTCAAAGGATGTTGAAGCCATTATAAACTTTTGTTAAGACGCCAACCAAGTTGGGGATTGTAGTTCAATAGTTTTGCCTTGACAAGCTTGAGGCTTTATTCCCCATCACATTAGATTAGACAAAAGACCCAGTATTCCTAGCAAGCTTTTGCCAGAGGTTATTGTACCCAGTGAACACCCCACAGACATTCACACTTGAGAAGTGTTGGCCGTATTTTGCCCTTTGGACTTATACACCACCACAACGTATGAAATGATGTCTAATATCTATGTGCTTAGTTCTAGCATGAAAAGTTGGATTTCTACCTAATTGTATACATCCTTGATTATCTTGAAGTAAAGTAATAGGCGTTTTTTGACATAGTCCTAAATCTGTAAAAAGCTTTCTTGACCACATTGCTTCTTTTGTAGCTTCACAGGCTGCCATATACTCTGCCTCTGTGGTGGAAAGTGCTACGGTTGGTTGCTTTCTTGAGTTCCATGAAATTACTCCTTTGCAGTAAAGAAGGGTGTATCTTGTGGTGGATCTTCTATCTTCCAAGTTTTGTCCTCAATCAGCATCAAAGTATCCCACAAGATCCTGTTCTGAATCCTTATATGTGTATCTTAAGCAGATATCAGCAGTACCTTTTAGGTATCTAAAAATCCACTTAACTGCTGCAATATGATCAGATCTATAGTTCTGATTATGTCGGCTGACAACTCCCACTGAATATGAGATATCTGGACATGTCCCAAGTATGAAATACATCAGACTGCCAACCATATATTGATAAGGAAAGTCAGGGCTTTCAGATGGCACCAAGCTCTCTTGATTTGGTTGAGTTTTGACCAAGTTAAGGTTTGTCTCCATTGGGGTGGCTGCCAGTTTACATTCTTCCATTTGGTACTTCTTTAGTATATCTTGAATATACTTGGATTGGCTTAGGGTGATAGTCTGGGCACTTCTGTCTATGGAGAACTTTATCCCCAAGTAGTAACTTAGTTCTCCTGGATTGGACATCTTGAACTCCTTGGATAGGCTTGATTTAGTCTCTTCCAATGTTTCTAGGTTATTAGCAGCTCTAATAAGATCATTCACATATGGAG
>MCFE01000486.1:0-67699 GCA_002104905.1 Basidiobolus meristosporus CBS 931.73 | reverse complement strand
TCTTCCTTTGAAAGTATCAGCAAGAGCTGAGGTGAAAAGGGGTTAGTAAAGCAGCTAGTTAGTCAAGTGAAGCTCTGTAAGAAGATAAGATCAGAAAAGATCAGCACAATACTGTAATACTGTTAGCCAATTGCTAAGTTTGCAACCCTTAATATATGAGATACTAAGTATTTGACAAATAGGTATTTCTGTCCTCCAACAGATGAGTGAGCCTGCCAGCATTCATACCAAATATGTTAAACAACTACTCACTACTCCCACCAAAAGTTGCACCTCCAAGTTTAGAGAAAAAACACTGGGTGAATGCCAGCAAAAACCTGAGAGAATACCATCAAAATAATGGCAAACTATCAGATGGACTTCCTGTTAGAGGTTTTTGATAGGGACTATGTCTATAATGCTCAATAACAGAGGTCAAGTGAGCAAAGACTTGGAAACATCTGAAACTGGCAAGTGTGCATGGATGCTCATGAGTAGCTGTCAGGACAAAGCTAGCCTACCACTAAATTTTTTGTTTTCATATTACACAATGTGGACTCATAACTTTTGTAGCCAGTATACACCATAGAGGCAGTGTCCTGGGGTAAATATTAGTTTTGGCTAGTTGCAACTATTAGATGTAATTTGCTGTAGCATGATTATCACTGGGCATTTGCATTGATCCTAATCTAGTAATCTGCTTAACCTATGCACACTATATTATGGCTGCTAGCTAGTAAAGTTATTTACAAGTTCTGGAAATAGCATCCTAGCCACCCTTGACATATGTATTGCTGAATATACTTCTATGTCATCATGCCACTGCTCTCACTTAAGATTGTCTTACTCACCTCCTTACTTTGTTAGCTAAAACTTGCTGCTACTAGAATATTTAATATTAAGGCATGTATACAAGCTGCCAGCTGAGGGATGATGATTTGGGGCTGTTGCTGTTTAGGTAGATAAAGGGTCTGCTAATGGCCTGTACTTGAGCAAGCTGATAAAATTTTAATAGTGCATTGGCCTTACCAAACAAATGGCCATTGATGATGAGCTTCAAAAATAGGACCATTACAACCGTGATTACTCACTTGTTAGAATTCACTCACACATATCTGAGACACCTTACTTCTCAATCAATGGCAGGTCTTCTTTGCTGAAAGCTAACGTCTCCTGATAACAGGCTCCCAACCACTGAGCACATAGCTTGTTGGTATAAAATATCTGAGATTAAAAATATGGGATTGGTGCAACAAGCAAGAGGAAGGAAAGCTGGGTGACCACGTGGCAACTTCCCTCATGAAATTGACAACCTTCTGCCACTTTCTCTATGCCACTCAAGCTACTAATTAATTATTAATAATGGAAACAGTACTAGCGCGTATGACACCAACAGCGGTAGCAGCGGTAATAGCAGTGCTGGGAACGGAGGGACTAGCAATGGTGGTAATGACGGGAATGCAGGAAACAGGGCTGGAGGCTGTGATTCTGAAGGTGGTGGTGCCGGGGATAGAGGTGCTGGCATGGAAATGATAAATAAGTAATGGCAATAACGATGTCAACAAAAGCGGAGGCCAGTGTAACTAAAATGTAACATAGAATTGTTTGTAACTCAGTAAAGTATCTACCATTTCAATGGCCCCAGGATTCAGGCCAACATGCACTGGTGTACTCAGTATATACTGCTTTTCATGATTCTATTTGGCTCTCCCAGATTATCCAAAATGACACTCTGTAACAGGCTGCACTTGAAACAACAGCATATGTAGCCTCGGAAATGCTTGGCATTCCTGGTATCGGGTTTTGCAGTCAGAAATACATATAACAATAACCATGCAACTTTTGTTCGTTTATTAGTCAAAACAAGTAAAGCCATATTTCTTTGGGTTATCCTTGCATAAGTTACTAAAATGTACTTAGGCACTGTGCGTAGTGGTCTTCGTTTCATACAATCAATCTGGACAGAAGCCAGGCACCAGAAATCCATTGGCAGTGTTTACATGACTAATAGTCATAATTCTCGAAAGGATTCATGGTAAACGGAGCTTTGTAGCCATTTTTTGGCATCATGGGTAACACCACACTACTGCGAAGTCCATTCTTGATCATATTTTCGGTGGCAGGGATGATTGTGTTATACTGAGATCCAGGACCATGTGGGATCATACAAACACGTTCTCCGACACAGTTGGGTTCGCTATAAAAGCAATAGATGGCTTCGGTAGGCCAGTAAAGGACAAAGCCTCCGTTATTCTCAACGGGGTCAATGTTTGCGCACTGCCTAAACTCAGGATACGTGATGGGGAAGCCATCCACGCCGCTGGCATCACTGGCTAAAGAAATTGTCGCAGTTGCGGCAACAGTTTCGTTGACATCGTTGTCCTCAATGGCTGCTTGGTTGGCCGGGCTACTCCAGATCAAAAACCTTGCATCCAGCTCTGATGCCACCACCCCGGAGAACCATGCAGGGTTGCAAACAGGAAAGCCTCCATATAGATTCTGCGCCTCTTCGGAGTTGTTACAAGGAGCATCAACAGGGTACTCTTGCTCAATCGGTGTGGAAGTAAGCGCAGGAATCTTCCCCGTGAGGTCAAGAGTGATCCCGGTAGGCTTAGCTAAGGCAGAAGCAGCAAGCACGGTCCAAACAGCTAGGGCGGTCAAGCGAAGTTGCATATTAATCTTTGGGGTTGGGATGCTCCACAAATACACGCATAGCATCTATTATATACCGATGATGCCCCTGCTTCCCTCCGTTGTCTGACTGATGCCTTATCGCAGTGGAAAATTCCATCCGTCTGATTTTTGCTTGCTATCATTTTTCCACCTCATCCTACCAGACACTAGGTGGCAACAGCATCTTGACCACGCCAAGCAGCCGCAGAGGTATTCATGAAAGTGGAATATTCTATTACGCTACTCAATATAGTAATGCAAGTGGTTGTTTGTCAGTACAACATTCTAGCTGCTTCCTACCGACCAACTTGGTGGAGTGGTGGTCAACACTGCAACACATGTGAAAAAAGATAGATTTACCAAAAGGGGCTAGTCAAAGAAGTAGATATCAAATGAGAGCACGAGTGAGGTATATCCTTGTATATATGTCATGTATCTACTTGCTCCTACAAAACTGACCCGATGTGTAAGATGCAAATTTATTGGTCTTACCAGGTCTGTTGTTATTGACCCAAGGATGAGGGATAATACAGCCAGTGTGAAATTATTTGGTGTGTCACAAGATCGCACAATATGAATATTGATGCACCATCTGAGTTGTACATTAGCCTTGAACGCTGCCTTCTAAGCTTCATGTTATGGATAGCCTCAGTGAGGAGAATTGATGGTCTTTTTTTATTCATAGAATCATCATATTCTGCGCCTAGCCAATGGTCTATTGTAATTTGGCTTCTATTTTCATTGCTCGTAATACTTGTATGTACTTCCATTTTTGGCGAAATTCGCCGATAAGGAATAAATATGGTTTGAGAATGTAGTTATCACGAACAATCTTTATTACTAATCCCAAGTAGCTCGATCAATCTGTATGAACTTGTATGGGCAAATGGGGTTCAAGAAATTGGCATTTACATCATCATTGCGGTGCTGAGCTCTTCAAACAATGCATAAAGGAATGAGTCAATTTCAGATGGCATTTAGAAGTAAATCAGCTCGATTGTAGCTAATACCGAGCTCAGAGATGTCAGTGACTTTTGATAAAACAACAGTAGCTCAACATGAATGGATGGGAGCGGTAGCATTTCAACCAGAATTTGATGATCATACTGCCATTGCAGTGAATCATAAAAAACGCTTTGCCCCAAGTCGAAGTATTTTGCTACAATATGTGAGAAAACTAAACACACCAAGTGCTGCTGATAAGTGTGGTTTCTCAGGGAGATATGGGATATTGCAATATAATCAGCAAAACCGCTTTTTTATTATCTCTCATTGTTAGTTGGACTGGGGGAAGACACAGCTCAAATGCTGCATAGACAAGTTGTTTAAGAGGAAACTCTATTCTAGACGGTTATTTAGATACAGTAATCACTCCCACAAGCATGTGAAGTGCTCAGATGACAAGTACTATGCTGCTCCGTAAATGCATCATTGTGATGAAGTCTTTAGTGAGGGTAGGAGGGTGACAGTCACCATAAAGTGAAATCTTTATTTCAATAACTCATAATAACGAAGCAAAGTGCGATATGTGTAGCTTTTTAACAAGTGAACAAAGAGAGGTATCTTTTTGCGACAGCTTATATAAATGACTACTAAGCTGAAAAGGAGTCAAGACAGGGTTAAGTGGCTGTGGGGGTATAACTGAAGGAGGTAATGGGTTATTGAGAGGAGCTAATGATATTTCATATAACAAAGTCATTTTTGGCTACATCGGCGGTGACCTACCAAGGTGGATCGCCGCGTGATAAACAGAATCTGTTGATCAACATTTAGATGAATAGCCTCTCATTTGCAGTTGTAAATACCGATACTTTCATCTTCCAAATCGTTTTCTGGATTGAATTTTATGAAGGATTTACTGTTTTGTCGACTACATTGCCGGATTTTGAGTCATGCCTCAAACGGTACTGAATTTATTTCTACCACATTAATTCAGTTTTTTATTGAGCAGTTAGTAACAGGAAGCTGTCGTACGCACACGGCAAAGTACTGACGCTGCTAAGTGTATGTTTCATTTGATAGCGATGGTGTGCTTACTAACTTGGACCTGGCTTAGTGCTCCATTTCTTTCGATTCCTTTTGACGCGACTCGGTCAGGCGCTATTAATAAGTATATATTAAAAGAAATAAGTACCTGAACCAGTACCTATTTGAGCTATATATGTACAAATCAACATTCAGTAATGCACTCGAAAGGGCTCTGAGAAGTGGCGTTAAATAAAATCTCTTCCCAATTTTCTTACTGTATATTCGTCCATGGATTAACAAATCGATCACATATACTTGTCATCCGCAAGCAGAAGTAGCCGTAGCAAGAAACGAAACCTCCAGGATTTGATTGGATGGCTTGTAAAGCATCATCATTAGCGGCAATTCTATACAGCCATTCACCCACACTGACTTTCGTTTAGAAGACGAAATGGACCTTAGACTCAGCTCAGAGGTATATGAAGCCTATATTAGCTCTCATGAAGTCCAAGAATCTATTGTCTGCCACAGTTACCTAGAATATACATTTTCTTCAATAGATTCACGATTGAACCACTGTACCATGAACGTTTTGATTACGGGAAAGGCTTACAATTGGCCTATAACAACCTTTTGAGCACCAATAAAGATCCCTGTTGGATGATTTAGTAGAAGCCAAATTTCGTGGTGGCTCTGTTACTTATTTCGGACAGTAATCATGATGAAATATGGGTGATAATCCATCTCAAGCAACGAACGGATATCCTGTAAGCTGCCATGACAATTGTTTTACTGACGTAAAGACTGTCCAAATCAATTTTCAAGTGCGATTCTGGAAGCCCAGACCAAAATGCATGCTCAAGGTGGGTAAAGATATTGTCTACACTACCTCAATTGTCAAGGAGAGGCATAGTGCCGAGTCTGAGTTAGCGGGCATCAAAGCCACCGCCTATCATTTCCATCAATCGGTAATCGAGATATCCGACGCGCAACATATGGTAACCAGTTACCGAATTGAGTGGTGATACATGGAAACTTGTGATAATATTCAAGTCAAACTACAAATAGAAGCGTTTCAATGGATACGTTTTATCATCCGAAGGATATACTAACCACATGTGCATGCCATATTTTTCATAAAATTGCCTGCAATGCACCCTGAGACCAATCTACTGAAATCCAGCTAGTCGGGAGTGATACACGATATAATCTCAAATACCATCTTAGAGCTAAGTAGTTGATCAAAAACCCGATCCGGAAATCGTACACAGATCTACACAGATATTCGGTGGTCATTGGCTGGCTCCAAATTTATTTGGCACACTGCGGAACCCAGAAAGTCAACTGAAATAACCATATATGGCAATGATGGAAATAACGACCAGGCCTTCAATTGCCAATATCAGACAGAAAATGTGATCTAACCAGCACAGGCTAAAACGCCGCTCATAAAAAGTTTGATCGTAATTGTCGGTGCAACACGTGATACCTGAATTTATTGATGGTAGTTCGCAAAAACGGTGTAAACGCATTACACTTGGTGACGAGCAACACGAGAGTGCTGAACATGTAAAGGGCACAATTACTGTGCCTTTGCGGTCTTCTTGACTTCGAACCGGCGGTTGGTCGCAGGGGCATCATATTCCAGTTTAGTGGAGCCTTTACAGTAAGCATCAGTGGTGCCACAGTAGCCATAGCTGGAGCAGCAGTAGCCAGGTTGGCACTGACGCATCACATCTCCAAACCAGCCACAACGTCTATCAGTTTGATTTGCAACAACAATGTCTATTCCCAAATTATTGGGATCGTATGGATACCACTGCCATTGTATGGGTTTGTTGTTATATCCATCGTAGCCAGCCGGGCCGTTGATAGACATCCAGATAGCCGTTTTATTATCTGCGAAGCCTGCACCCCATGTGCCGTCGGGACCAGGATATGTATAAGATATTGAGCCACCGAGCGAGGGGTACCAATACTTGCTGCCATTATGTTTGTAGGCTTGTTTACTCCAAACGCCCACGCGCATTCCATTGTCGAGTCCCTGGGGATTTTCGAGAAATTGGTCGAAGCGGCCAAGACCATTGCTTAGGTTGTCGTTGATAACCCGCAGTTTACCAAATAGCATCCATTCGTCATCAATACGTAGTTGGGCTGTGTAGATCAAATAATCACCATCCTCCTCGTAATCAATCTGGAAGCCGTAATCCACTCCATCAAGCCATGGATAGAAGTACTGCATGTGGGACCCAGTGCCCTCGTGACCAAAGCGACTAGTCACACACTCCTTGCATGTCTCCACTACGGTTGCTCGTCCTTTGGAGTTGTCCCAGAGAGAGAAGAGGAATACACGTTTTTCGGCCCATGTCTGCATTCCCATATATCCGTTGTTCCAGCCGATGGCCTCCCAGTAAGTTTGGTTGGGACTAAATTCAGGAACAGACCTAACGTCAGTCTGAAAGGAGATAAACTTCTTCCCATCATCGGGGAGACTGGCATGGTTGTGCATTGCCTGCGAGAGCACCTTTGCTGCGAACAGCCAGGTAAGCGAGAGGAAAAGGGTTGGAAGCTGCATGATATTCCACCGAAACATGGAACTCGACCATGCTTATAAAGCAGTTCCATTTTGCCAACACAAAGATCACTTTTCATTACAAATTATGAAAACAAGCAGAGATTTCACCCTGATTTAGTAGTGGATGATTGTGCTCTACTATTGTGGCAACTCGGGTAGTTGAGTACCACTTAGTATGAAATGAACGGATCCTCAATGGTGATCCACGGATAAATAACATCGTTGATGATGGTTTCATGCGGCTTATAGAAGATTCCAAAACTAAGGATATCTTACATACTGGTCTTGATAAATGGCGGTCCAAGGAAGGATTATCTGAATACGGATGTAGCGGCTCCTACAGTGCACACATGACGCATTAGTATACAGTCAGTGAACCTAGAGTGTTCTATCATAGCGCGAGGAATTCGGAACTACAATAATGGCATAGGCTATAAGCAGTAACTTGTGCACAACCCTCTTTCTTCTCAGCAATTGTGAAGCTCGGAAGAGGCTATGCCAACACCACAGCCATCGAGGGTCAAATCCAACGCTTCAGTTAGGAAATATAGACATTCTTCACCATGCGCCAAGGAGCACGAGCATGGCGAGACAGTTTGCCAAAAATAAGTTGCAATGTACGCGCTGCTCCAGAACGTCAACGCAATCTAGCATACCCACTAATAATGATCAGTGTCTAAAATGCAGTGGCGATAGCTTGTCCACTGCTCATTTCACAAATTACTCACACATTTGGAATATAGCTTAACCATACCTCAGGTGATATTTCAGCGTTCCTCGTGTATCATACCTTCATAGACACTCTCATAGAACTTCATAGTATCCGGGTGTATAAGGTTAAGGTTCCGATTGCTTGACTTAATAAATGTTCCGATTAAGGTTAGTTCAATGTGGCCAATAGATTACCTAAAATAATCTTTGTCGAGATTCCGATTTAGAGTTAGCATTATGTTTCAGTAAGGAGCTGAGCATCATGGAAAATCACACTAAACTCCATTTTTGACCAAGCCGATAAACACATAGATTTCCCTTTTCTGAAAGTATCATTCGATTTGGTTGATGCAACCAGGGTCTGATTGATGGACAACAAATATGTGATGGGGGATCAATGGGTCATGCAAGATGGTGGTATCAGCGGGCTGGCCAAGCCTATTGGTTGTGCCAAAATTTTACTTATATGGAAAACCCCACTTAAAAATATGGCTTAGGGGCTAGTCGGAATACTTAGAAAGATAAACATTTGCGCAGGCCCAACATACTCCCCATTTCCAGGGCTTTGTGTCAGACCTTGTATCAGCTTCTTATCCCGTCCGAAGTAAGTCTGGAAAATACCAAAATTTACCGGATTGATTGAACTGGAACGACATGACTTATTATCAACAATCGACACACAATCACTCATTGGGCAACTGGAATACCGAGGTCATTGTTCCGTGCTTCAGGTGCACGTACGCGGCCAATCATTATTAGCATCAATAGAGGGGAAAGTTAAGATGCAGGCATTCTGGTAACAGTCAGGGGAGGGAAAGCCACCAGTATGGTGAGATCCTTATCTTACTAAGTAGGTACAAAGTTACCAAGGCTAAAGTAAAGAAGGCCGCAAAGATTAATTGAATATCATTAGTAAATAGTCTAACTTGAGCTTTGTTTCTTGGGTGATATTGCACTGAATTATATGAGGTTACTCTCAGGAGAAGAGAAAATCAAAGTGCGTTGGGAAATTACATATTATAAATGGCATTTTTCTATAGAATAAATAATACAGTTTGGGCTTTTCTGCTCTCAGTAACTTTACAGCTAGAACAGTAACTGGCACAAAGTCGGCAAAGATATGCCAGCATGAAATCTTGTGGGAGCGCTACTTAGCGCTAGGAAGGAGGAAAAGTCAATAAGAGTTGGTGAGATCTATATTTGCAGTCAAAAATATGGCAAAAATTTAAGCCGGTAGGGATGTACATCTTATGGTGAGAATTTTAGTGCTTTTACAGGATGACAACAGTACATAGTTTAACACAGAAGCTCTAGAAATAGATACTGGTTGTAACACAGCTGGAGCAAGTAAGAATAATAGCTGCAAGCCATTTGAGTAAGTGGCTTCATTCAATTCAGGGCAACGTAACCAAGAAACAAAGTTCTAGATTGCTTACTTGGGATGGTGAGTAACACTTTCCTGGCTTCCTTACCTTAGCTTTAGTAGTTTTGTACATACTGAGTGAGATAAAGATCTCACTATACTGGTGGCTTTCCCTCACCTGGCCATTACCACAATGCCCGCATCCTAACTTTTCTCTTTATTAATATTGATAATGATTGGCCACATACTTACGCCCCGAAGCACTAAACAGTGGCTTCAGTATCCCAATTGCCCAATGAGTTTGCTGAATGTTGGTCATAAGTCATGTTGTTCCAGTTCAATCAATCCGGGAAATTTTGGTATTTTCCAGATTTACTTCTGACGGAACAGGAAGCTGATGCAAGATCTGTCACGAAGCCCTGGAAATGGGGAGTATGTCGGGTCTGCGCAAATGTTTATCTTTCAAAGTGTTCCGACGAGCCCCTAAGCCATATTTTTAAGTGGGGTTTTCCATATAAGCAAATCTTTGGCAAGATCAAAAGGCTTGGCCAGCCCGCAGATACCTCTATCTCGCATCACCTATCAATCCTCCATCCCACATTTGTCGACCACCAATCGGACCCTGGTTGCATCAACCAAATCAAATGATACTTTCAGAAAAGGGAAATCTATGTGTTTATCGGCTTGGTCAAAAATGGAGTTTAGTGTGATTTTCCATGATGCTCAGCTCCTTACTGAAACATAATGCTAACTCTAAATCGGAATCTCGACAAAGATTATTTTAGGTAATCTATTGGCCACATTGAACTAACCTTAATCGGAACATTTATTAAGTCAAGCAATCGGAACCTTAACCTTATACACCCGGATACTATGAAGTTCTATGAGAGTGTCTATGAAGGTATGATACGCGAGGAACGCTGAAATATCACGTGCGGTATGGCTAAACTATATTCCAAATGTGTGAGTAATTTGTGAAATGAGCAGTGGACAGGCTATCGCCACCGCATTTTAGACACTGATCATTATTAGTAGATATGCTAGAATGTGTTGACGTTCTGGAGTAGTGTGCACATTACAACTCATCTTTGGCAAACTGTCTCACCAGGATATTGCATCCGCCATGCTCGTGCTCCTTGGCGCATGGTGAAGAATGTCTATATTTCCTAACTGAAGCGTTGGATTTGACCCTCGATGGCTGTGGTGTTGGTATAGCCTCTTCCGAGCTTCACAATTGCTGAGAAGAAAGAGGGTTGTGCACAAGTTACTGCTTATAGCCTATGCCATTATTGTAGTTCCGAATTCCTCGCGCTATGATAGAACACTCTAGGTTCACTGACTGTATACTAATGCGTCATGTGTGCACTGTAGGAGCAGCTACATCCGAATTCAGATAATCCTTCCTTGGACCGTCATTTATCAAGACCAGTATGTAAGATACCTTTAGTTTTGGAATCTTCTATAAGCCGCATGAAACCATCATCAACGATGTTATTTATCCGTGGATCACCATTGAGGATCCATTCATTTCATACTAAGTGGTACTCAACTACCCGAGTTGCCACAATAGTAGAGCACAATCATCCACTACTAAATCAGGGTGAAATCTCTGCTTGTTCTCATAATTTGTAACGAAACGTGATCGTTGTGTTGGCAAAATGGAACTGCTTTATAAGCATGGTCGAGTTCCATGTTTCGGTAGAATATCATGCAGCTTCCAACTCTTTTCCTCTCGCTTACCTCGCTGTTCGCAGCAAAGGTGCTCTCGCAGGCAATGCACAACCATGCCAGTCTCCCCGATGATGGGAAGAAGTTTATCTCCTTTCAGACTGACGTTAGGTCTGTTCCTGAATTTAGTCCCAACCAAACTTACTGGGAGGCCATCGGCTGGAACAACGGATATATGGGAATGCAGACATGGGCCGAAAAACGTGTATTCCTCTTCTCTCTCTGGGACAACTCCAAAGGACGAGCAACCGTAGTGGAGACATGCAAGGAGTGTGTGACTAGTCGCTTTGGCCACGAGGGCACTGGGTCCCACATGCAGTACTTTTATCCATGGCTTGATGGAGTGGATTACGGCTTCCAGATTGATTACGAGGAGGATGGTGATTATTTGATCTACACAGCCCAACTACGTATTGATGACGAATGGATGCTATTTGGTAAACTGCGGGTTATCAACGACAACCTAAGCAATGGTCTTGGCCGCTTCGACCAATTTCTCGAAAATCCCCAGGGACTCGACAATGGAATGCGCGTGGGCGTTTGGAGTAAACAAGCCTACAAACATAATGGCGCCAAGTATTGGTACCCCTCGCTCGGTGGCTCAATATCTTATACATATCCTGGTCCCGACGGCACATGGGGTGCAGGCTTCGCAGATAATAAAACGGCTATCTGGATGTCTATCAACGGCCCGGCTGGCTACGATGGATATAACAACAAACCCATACAATGGCAGTGGTATCCATACGATCCCAATAATTTGGGAATAGACATTGTTGTTGCAAATCAAACTGATAGACGTTGTGGCTGGTTTGGAGATGTGATGCGTCAGTGCCAACCTGGCTACTGCTGCTCCAGCTATGGCTACTGTGGCACCACTGATGCTTACTGTAAAGGCTCCACTAAACTGGAATATGATGCCCCTGCGACCAACCGCCGGTTCGAAGTCAAGAAGACCGCAAAGGCACAGTAATTGTGCCCTTTACATGTTCAGCACTCTCGTGTTGCTCGTCACCAAGTGTAATGCGTTTACACCGTTTTTGCGAACTACCATCAATAAATTCAGGTATCACGTGTTGCACCGACAATTACGATCAAACTTTTTATGAGCGGCGTTTTAGCCTGTGCTGGTTAGATCACATTTTCTGTCTGATATTGGCAATTGAAGGCCTGGTCGTTATTTCCATCATTGCCATATATGGTTATTTCAGTTGACTTTCTGGGTTCCGCAGTGTGCCAAATAAATTTGGAGCCAGCCAATGACCACCGAATATCTGTGTAGATCTGTGTACGATTTCCGGATCGGGTTTTTGATCAACTACTTAGCTCTAAGATGGTATTTGAGATTATATCGTGTATCACTCCCGACTAGCTGGATTTCAGTAGATTGGTCTCAGGGTGCATTGCAGGCAATTTTATGAAAAATATGGCATGCACATGTGGTTAGTATATCCTTCGGATGATAAAACGTATCCATTGAAACGCTTCTATTTGTAGTTTGACTTGAATATTATCACAAGTTTCCATGTATCACCACTCAATTCGGTAACTGGTTACCATATGTTGCGCGTCGGATATCTCGATTACCGATTGATGGAAATGATAGGCGGTGGCTTTGATGCCCGCTAACTCAGACTCGGCACTATGCCTCTCCTTGACAATTGAGGTAGTGTAGACAATATCTTTACCCACCTTGAGCATGCATTTTGGTCTGGGCTTCCAGAATCGCACTTGAAAATTGATTTGGACAGTCTTTACGTCAGTAAAACAATTGTCATGGCAGCTTACAGGATATCCGTTCGTTGCTTGAGATGGATTATCACCCATATTTCATCATGATTACTGTCCGAAATAAGTAACAGAGCCACCACGAAATTTGGCTTCTACTAAATCATCCAACAGGGATCTTTATTGGTGCTCAAAAGGTTGTTATAGGCCAATTGTAAGCCTTTCCCGTAATCAAAACGTTCATGGTACAGTGGTTCAATCGTGAATCTATTGAAGAAAATGTATATTCTAGGTAACTGTGGCAGACAATAGATTCTTGGACTTCATGAGAGCTAATATAGGCTTCATATACCTCTGAGCTGAGTCTAAGGTCCATTTCGTCTTCTAAACGAAAGTCAGTGTGGGTGAATGGCTGTATAGAATTGCCGCTAATGATGATGCTTTACAAGCCATCCAATCAAATCCTGGAGGTTTCGTTTCTTGCTACGGCTACTTCTGCTTGCGGATGACAAGTATATGTGATCGATTTGTTAATCCATGGACGAATATACAGTAAGAAAATTGGGAAGAGATTTTATTTAACGCCACTTCTCGAGCCCTTTCGAGTGCATTACTGAATGTTGATTTGTACATATATAGCTCAAATAGGTACTGGTTCAGGTACTTATTTCTTTTAATATATACTTATTAATAGCGCCTGACCGAGTCGCGTCAAAAGGAATCGAAAGAAATGGAGCACTAAGCCAGGTCCAAGTTAGTAAGCACACCATCGCTATCAAATGAAACATACACTTAGCAGCGTCAGTACTTTGCCGTGTGCGTACGACAGCTTCCTGTTACTAACTGCTCAATAAAAAACTGAATTAATGTGGTAGAAATAAATTCAGTACCGTTTGAGGCATGACTCAAAATCCGGCAATGTAGTCGACAAAACAGTAAATCCTTCATAAAATTCAATCCAGAAAACGATTTGGAAGATGAAAGTATCGGTATTTACAACTGCAAATGAGAGGCTATTCATCTAAATGTTGATCAACAGATTCTGTTTATCACGCGGCGATCCACCTTGGTAGGTCACCGCCGATGTAGCCAAAAATGACTTTGTTATATGAAATATCATTAGCTCCTCTCAATAACCCATTACCTCCTTCAGTTATACCCCCACAGCCACTTAACCCTGTCTTGACTCCTTTTCAGCTTAGTAGTCATTTATATAAGCTGTCGCAAAAAGATACCTCTCTTTGTTCACTTGTTAAAAAGCTACACATATCGCACTTTGCTTCGTTATTATGAGTTATTGAAATAAAGATTTCACTTTATGGTGACTGTCACCCTCCTACCCTCACTAAAGACTTCATCACAATGATGCATTTACGGAGCAGCATAGTACTTGTCATCTGAGCACTTCACATGCTTGTGGGAGTGATTACTGTATCTAAATAACCGTCTAGAATAGAGTTTCCTCTTAAACAACTTGTCTATGCAGCATTTGAGCTGTGTCTTCCCCCAGTCCAACTAACAATGAGAGATAATAAAAAAGCGGTTTTGCTGATTATATTGCAATATCCCATATCTCCCTGAGAAACCACACTTATCAGCAGCACTTGGTGTGTTTAGTTTTCTCACATATTGTAGCAAAATACTTCGACTTGGGGCAAAGCGTTTTTTATGATTCACTGCAATGGCAGTATGATCATCAAATTCTGGTTGAAATGCTACCGCTCCCATCCATTCATGTTGAGCTACTGTTGTTTTATCAAAAGTCACTGACATCTCTGAGCTCGGTATTAGCTACAATCGAGCTTATTTACTTCTAATTGCCATCTGAAATTGACTCATTCCTTTATGCATTGTTTGAAGAGCTCAGCACCGCAATGATGATGTAAATGCCAATTTCTTGAACCCCATTTGCCCATACAAGTTCATACAGATTGATCGAGCTACTTGGGATTAGTAATAAAGATTGTTCGTGATAACTACATTCTCAAACCATATTTATTCCTTATCGGCGAATTTCGCCAAAAATGGAAGTACATACAAGTATTACGAGCAATGAAAATAGAAGCCAAATTACAATAGACCATTGGCTAGGCGCAGAATATGATGATTCTATGAATAAAAAAAGACCATCAATTCTCCTCACTGAGGCTATCCATAACATGAAGCTTAGAAGGCAGCGTTCAAGGCTAATGTACAACTCAGATGGTGCATCAATATTCATATTGTGCGATCTTGTGACACACCAAATAATTTCACACTGGCTGTATTATCCCTCATCCTTGGGTCAATAACAACAGACCTGGTAAGACCAATAAATTTGCATCTTACACATCGGGTCAGTTTTGTAGGAGCAAGTAGATACATGACATATATACAAGGATATACCTCACTCGTGCTCTCATTTGATATCTACTTCTTTGACTAGCCCCTTTTGGTAAATCTATCTTTTTTCACATGTGTTGCAGTGTTGACCACCACTCCACCAAGTTGGTCGGTAGGAAGCAGCTAGAATGTTGTACTGACAAACAACCACTTGCATTACTATATTGAGTAGCGTAATAGAATATTCCACTTTCATGAATACCTCTGCGGCTGCTTGGCGTGGTCAAGATGCTGTTGCCACCTAGTGTCTGGTAGGATGAGGTGGAAAAATGATAGCAAGCAAAAATCAGACGGATGGAATTTTCCACTGCGATAAGGCATCAGTCAGACAACGGAGGGAAGCAGGGGCATCATCGGTATATAATAGATGCTATGCGTGTATTTGTGGAGCATCCCAACCCCAAAGATTAATATGCAACTTCGCTTGACCGCCCTAGCTGTTTGGACCGTGCTTGCTGCTTCTGCCTTAGCTAAGCCTACCGGGATCACTCTTGACCTCACGGGGAAGATTCCTGCGCTTACTTCCACACCGATTGAGCAAGAGTACCCTGTTGATGCTCCTTGTAACAACTCCGAAGAGGCGCAGAATCTATATGGAGGCTTTCCTGTTTGCAACCCTGCATGGTTCTCCGGGGTGGTGGCATCAGAGCTGGATGCAAGGTTTTTGATCTGGAGTAGCCCGGCCAACCAAGCAGCCATTGAGGACAACGATGTCAACGAAACTGTTGCCGCAACTGCGACAATTTCTTTAGCCAGTGATGCCAGCGGCGTGGATGGCTTCCCCATCACGTATCCTGAGTTTAGGCAGTGCGCAAACATTGACCCCGTTGAGAATAACGGAGGCTTTGTCCTTTACTGGCCTACCGAAGCCATCTATTGCTTTTATAGCGAACCCAACTGTGTCGGAGAACGTGTTTGTATGATCCCACATGGTCCTGGATCTCAGTATAACACAATCATCCCTGCCACCGAAAATATGATCAAGAATGGACTTCGCAGTAGTGTGGTGTTACCCATGATGCCAAAAAATGGCTACAAAGCTCCGTTTACCATGAATCCTTTCGAGAATTATGACTATTAGTCATGTAAACACTGCCAATGGATTTCTGGTGCCTGGCTTCTGTCCAGATTGATTGTATGAAACGAAGACCACTACGCACAGTGCCTAAGTACATTTTAGTAACTTATGCAAGGATAACCCAAAGAAATATGGCTTTACTTGTTTTGACTAATAAACGAACAAAAGTTGCATGGTTATTGTTATATGTATTTCTGACTGCAAAACCCGATACCAGGAATGCCAAGCATTTCCGAGGCTACATATGCTGTTGTTTCAAGTGCAGCCTGTTACAGAGTGTCGTAAGCAGCAGTTTATCTATGCTGTTATTTTGGATAATCTGGGAGAGCCAAATAGAATCATGAAAAGCAGTATATACTGAGTACACCAGTGCATGTTGGCCTGAATCCTGGGGCCATTGAAATGGTAGATACTTTACTGAGTTACAAACAATTCTATGTTACATTTTAGTTACACTGGCCTCCGCTTTTGTTGACATCGTTATTGCCATTACTTATTTATCATTTCCATGCCAGCACCTCTATCCCCGGCACCACCACCTTCAGAATCACAGCCTCCAGCCCTGTTTCCTGCATTCCCGTCATTACCACCATTGCTAGTCCCTCCGTTCCCAGCACTGCTATTACCGCTGCTACCGCTGTTGGTGTCATACGCGCTAGTACTGTTTCCATTATTAATAATTAATTAGTAGCTTGAGTGGCATAGAGAAAGTGGCAGAAGGTTGTCAATTTCATGAGGGAAGTTGCCACGTGGTCACCCAGCTTTCCTTCCTCTTGCTTGTTGCACCAATCCCATATTTTTAATCTCAGATATTTTATACCAACAAGCTATGTGCTCAGTGGTTGGGAGCCTGTTATCAGGAGACGTTAGCTTTCAGCAAAGAAGACCTGCCATTGATTGAGAAGTAAGGTTTCTCAGATATGTGTGAGTGAATTCTAACAAGTGAGTAATCACGGTTGTAATGGTCCTATTTTTGAAGCTCATCATCAATGGCCATTTGTTTGGTAAGGCCAATGCACTATCAAAATTTTATCAGCTTGCTCAAGTACAGGCCATTAGCAGACCCTTTATCTACCTAAACAGCAACAGCCCCAAATCATCATCCCTCAGCTGGCAGCTTGTATACATGCCTTAATATTAAATATTCTAGTAGCAGCAAGTTCTAGCTAACAAAGTAAGGAGGTGAGTAATACAATCTTAAGTGAGAGCAGTGGCATGATGACATAGAAGTATATTCAGCAATACATATGTCAAGGGTGGCTAGGATGCTATTTCCAGAACTTGTAAATAACTTTACTAGCTAGCAGCCATAATATAGTGTGCATAGGCTAAGCAGATTACTAGATTAGGATCAATGCAAATGCCCAGTGATAATCATGCTACAGCAAATTACATCTAATAGTTGCAACTAGCCAAAACTAATATTTACCCCAGGACACTGCCTCTATGGTGTATGCTGGCTACAAAAGTTATGAGTCCACATTGTGTAATATGAAAACAAAAAATTTAGTGGTAGGCTAGCTTTGTCCTGACAGCTACTAATGAGCATCCATGCACACTTGCCAGTTTCAGATGTTTTCAAGTCTTTGCTCACTTGACCTCTATTATTGAGCATTATAGACATAGTCCCTATCAAAAACCTCTAACAGGAAGTCCATCTGATAGTTTGCCAGTATTTTGATGGTATTCTCTCAGGTTTTTGCTGGCATTCACCCAGTGTTTTTTCTCTAAACTTGGAGGTGCAACTTTTGGTGGGAGTAGTGAGTAGTTGTTTAACATATTTGGTATGAATGCTGGCAGGCTCACTCATCTGTTGGAAGACAGAAATACCTATTTGTCAAATACTTAGTATCTCATATATTAAGGGTTGCAAAACTTAGCAATTGGCTAACAGTATTACAGTATTGTGCTGATCTTTTCTGATCTTATCTTCTTACAGAGCTTCACTTGACTAACTAGCTGCTTTACTAACCCCTTTTCACCTCAGCTCTTGCTGATACTTTCAAAGGAAGAAAGATATGAATGAGTTATATTTATAAATGACTGCAGTTTGTGAGTACTAAATGCAGTACCCACTCTTCACCCAAGAGTTCTCCCCAGAGTCCTACCCAAAGTCCCCCAGTATCCTCCCTATGATTCCCCCACGTGCCCTCCCTCCTATCCCTGCCCTTATCTAGTTAGAACACTTACCATAATAGGAAGGTGTTCACACCCCTATTTTATAACACATTGTCTATTATCTAAGCCCCCAAGTGATATATATCTACCCAATTGAACCAAGCAAGAGAACAAGGAGATTTGGGACAAAATAAACACAAGTCTTTATTACCTTACTACCTCCTATTGGAAGCTATTCTGAACCAAGTGGTACTGACTTGACCTACAAGCTCTCCCACTCACCAAGTACAGTCAGTAATAACCCACACAGTTTGTGTCTCAAGCTTTCTTGATTGCTAGCTGAAAGCAACCTTTGGCCATAGTGAGATATATATGCAAGCCTGCACTGCCCAGAGTCCCCAATATTAAGTGCTGTATATAGGTAAAGAGCAGCACATATGGTCAAAGAGCAGGATCTATATGCTTGGCAAGCACAACAGTCTAGTGCCCATATAAAGGCATCACTGGGTAATAATGGATTTTCAAAGTTGAAAAGATTGCCAGGTACGTCTAGAATCAGTAGGGAAAGCCATGTGTAGAAGAGTCACTACTTATTAGAATCTAGGTTGAAGACTACCCACCTACTGCCTGGATGTACTCACTAGTATTGCTGGTGCTTACATGAGCTAGGCACTGGGCACTGCAGTAAAACCTATGACATATTTCAAAAAAGACCTAAAAAAGACAATCCATATACTTCATTGGGTGACATTGGAGCACCAGCTCTGTTATTTTAACCAGAAGTGCAAACCTTAAGTGCAGAGTCCTAGAATTGTCAGAGAGTGGCTGAAATATTAGCAGAGAGATTCTGATTGGATGTTAGTCTCGCATAGGGCATGGTTTGGCTATAATGGCAACAGAGTTGGATTGCTATGCAATTTAGGCTTGGTGTTCCTGGGAGTGCTAGATATGCTAAGCTTGAATGGAAACTAGAACAGAATTGTTGAATCTTAATTTTGCTGAGACACAATCTTAATTTTGTTGAGACACACACTAAATCACAAGGTTCAGCAAGCTTTATTCATACTTTTTTCATCTAGTTAGATAAGTAAGCTCTAATGGACTTATGTGACCTCTTCACAGTAGGGGGCTCATTTTGGGCCAGCAATGATATGCTAACCAAATATTGCAAGAACAGCAGAAACTTTCAAAGCAGAAGTACAAGGCTGTCATAGCTAAAAGCCAGCAGCTGCCTCATGAATCAGTCACAATCCCTGTCAAAGCTGAGATCAAGTGGCAGAAAGATGTCTGATAGCTAGAAGAGTGCTATTAAAGGACAAGCAGGCAGAAACAGATGCAGCAGTGCTGTACTTACCTATGAAACTCCTAGCACATTGCAAGCAGCATACAGGCAAAGTAGCAGTAACACATCTGGCAGTGATTATGGTAGAGGACAATGGATAGGTCAATGAAAGCAGTCTGCCCAAGCAAGAAGCGGTACAGTAGCCATTGTAACATCACCACTGCCAGTATTGGCAACTATGTTGTTAGCTCATGCCAAATCATCAATGAGGCAATTAGTTGCAGTGACTGATGGACAGATGCAAAAGCCCAGAGAAATCAGGGAATAGTCCAGTGACAGGATAAGAGGATAATACATGTAGAGCAATCAGTACCCCAAGCAGAGACTGCAGTATCTTTACTGCAAAGAAGGAGCTCAAGTAGCTCAATATCACAGTTACGAGTTGAGCCATTTCTCAATGTGACAATAGGGGAACATGGTATGGCCTTTGAAGCACAACAACAGTGCCCAACAATAAAGCCTGCAGAAAAATCTAACATAGCATGGGAGGGATAGACTGTTGTGTTTATACCCAAGCCTTAAAGTCAAAATACATTGAAGATCTATGAAGCTGTTGAGTGTATTGATGAAGAGTAGGCTTATATTTGTTGTAAGAGTCTTGGAGATACTGGTGTAAATTTTCTAAGGGAATCCCAATAAGGATTCTGGTCATTATTCTCTAGGATTTGGAGGTGATTTTCTAAGTGACAAGTTGGGTCAATATTTAGGTAGAATTACAAATTTGTACAACACTCCCACTCAGCTAAATACTCATATTCACTAGTCCTAATTTTGACCTGAGATATTCAAACTTGTCTCTAGCTAATGGTTTGATGATTATATCAGCAATCATTTCATCTGTAGGATAGTAGGCCAAGTTGACTAAGTTGTTCTTAATAGCTTCACATATGAAATGGTGTCTAATATCTATGAGCTTAGTTCTAGCATGAAAAGCTGGACTTCTACCTAAATCTATACATCCTTGATTATCTGGAAATAAAGTAATAGGCATTATTTTGTTGTAAAAATTCGTATTTTCCACCTAAATATTCACCTAACTTAGTCACTTAGATCATCACCTTCAAATCCTAGAGAATACTGACCAAATTCCTTGTCGGGATTTACTTAGAATATTTTCACCAAAATACCAGGTACCCAGAACATGAAAATTCTCAAAGTTGTCCAAACAGCCCCAAACTTTGCACACATGTTCTTGGGACCTTCCTTAACCTATTCTACGTGTTTGTAATGCCAAGACCATGTAAAAGTATAAATACTACTTTTACATTCAATAAATCATTAAGTGAAAACCACATAATCTACTTGTTCTCCAAATCACTTCCAATATCTCCAAGACTCTTACAACAGGTTATGAGCCCCAAGCTGTCACTCTCTGCAATGTCTACTACTGCTATTACTGGAATTTTTCCCTCTGCTGAAAAGTTGGATGGATCTAACTACCAAGTGTGGAAGGTGAAGATGAAGATGCTGCTGCAAGAAAGAGGCCTTTGGGATATTGTCATGGGAGAAGAATGCCCTCCTAAAAACGTGGGAGAGGAAGCCTTAAAGTACCAGAAGAAAGAACAAAGTGCCTTTAACTGCATTTGCCTTAATGTCAAGGACAAATTGCTAATTCAATGCTCAAGAGCAAAAACGGCAAAGAATGCCTGGAAGGCATTAGAAGACACCTACCAGTCATGTTCAGCTGCCAAGAAAATGTATCTGAGAAGAAAATTCTTTACTACAAAGATGCTGCCAGGAGAAGAAATGAAAAATCTAATTAACAGAATTACCCTGCTGGTAGATGAGATGGAATCTGTGGGCGTACCAACTACTGATGAGGATGTGATAGTTACCATCCTGAATAGCCTGACAGACGAGTTTCAGGGCCTTGTATCAGCCCTAGAGTCCAGAACTGAAGATTTGACCTTAAATTACGTATATGGAAGGCTCCTGGATGAAGAATTAAGAAAATCAAGCGCCAATAAGAAGGAAGAAGAAAATGCTTTAATAAGCAATGATAACCAACAAAGGAGGTACCCAAGACCCTACAAAGGCAACAGCAACCTATTTTGCAACTACTGCAAAAGGAAAGGACACACATCAGACCGGTGTTTCAAAAAGAGAGATTATCAGCAAAAGAAGCCTGAATATGGAAATGCTGCAACAACTGAAGATAGACTATTCATATCTGCACTAAATATGACCACAAACAAGGATTCTCAGACGTGGTATATTGACTCTGGAGCTTCTCAACACTTTACACACCAAAAAGAACTTTTTACCCAATATCAAGAAATTCCAATTAAGAAGGTTTTCATGGGTGACGATAGAACACTTGATGCAGTGGGAGAAGGAACTATCCAAGTAAACCTTAGAAGCAGTGAAGGAAGCCATACACTGACCTTTAAAGAAGTACTCTATGTACCAGAAATAGCCAAGAACCTACTCTCTGTAAGCAAGGCCACAGCAGAAGGACTCAGTTTCAGTTTTGACAATTCTGGATGCAGGATCACTGATCAAAATGGTGCTCATATTGCTTCGGGCATCAGAGATCAGAACCTATACAAGTTGACTTATATTCCATCATATCTGGAAGCCAATATAAGTAACTTAAATGAAGAAACACCAATGCTTTGGCACAGGAGATTTGGACACATCAATTTTGATTATTTGCGTAAAATGATCAAAGATCAGCTAATTTCTGGAGTGAAAATTGATCCCCCAGCTAATTTGGAGCACTGTGAAGCCTGCATATATGGGAAACAAGCCAGACAACCGTTCAAGAGCTCTGGGTTAATCAAAACTAAGAAAAAATTAGATCTAATTCACTCAGATCTGTGTGGACCTATGCAAAATTTATCCTTAGGCGGGATGAAGTATTTAATCACTTTTATTGATGATTATACAAGATACACATGGGTCTACTTCATGGAGAGAAAGGAAGAAGCTCTGTCTAAGCTCAGGGAGTTTAAAGCCATGGTGGAGAGAGAAACTGGTGAAAAAATCAAGAAAATACGCTCTGACAATGGTGGAGAATATACCTCAAAACTCTTCATCCACTTCTGCAAAATTCATGGGATAAAGCAAGAGACTACTGTACCATACTCCCCACAGCAAAATGGAGTAGCAGAACGAGCTAACAGATCAATAATTGATATGGCAAGATCTATGATCCATGATCAAAAATTATCCTATGATTTTTGGGCGGAATCAGTTGCCACTGCTGTATATCTTAAAAATAGGAGTTATAACAGAATACTTCGTGATTCTACTCCATTTGAAGCATGGTATGGATACAGACCAAGTGCAGAACATCTAAGAATATTTGGGTGTACAGCATATGCCAAAAAACTGGCCGGAAATCAGTCAAAATTTGAGCCAAAAAGTGTAAAATGCATATTTTTGGGCTACTGCAATGAGAGTAAGGCATACAGACTCTACAATACCGAAGCAAAGAAGCTGATCAAGTCCAGGGATGTGTTGTTTGATGAAAATTCAAAATTTTCACAAAAAATGACATCAGATGATGACGAAAATTTGATCTCAAGTCCACCAATTGTCAGGATTGAATCAGAGCAAAACAATGAAAATTTTTTCACTCCAGAGGACTCTACAACCGTGGTTCAGCCAGAATCAGTGCCCAGGAATATCCCAGAAGTGATCATTCCAGTATCAAATGCCCGGAGATCCAATCGGACAAGAAATAGCCCAAATTACTATATCAATGAGGGTACAAACTTAGCCTATGCCTATTCAGTCCATGTTGATGAACCCCAGACTGTAAAAGAGGCCCTAAATAGCCCTCAGACAAAGTTTTGGAGATCTGCAATGACTGAGGAATATCAGGCCCTGATGGAAAATCAAACTTGGGACTTAGTCAAATTACCAATCAACCAAAAATCAATTGGATGCAGATGGGTCTTTAAGACAAAATACAAGGCTGATGGTACAATTGAAAGATACAAAGCAAGACTTGTAGCCAAAGGTTACTCTCAAACAAAAGGACTTGACTATACTGAGACCTTTGCACCGGTAGCCAAGTTTAATTCCATCAGATTAATATTGGCTATTGCAGCCAAATATAAGTTTTTTATTCATCAAATGGATGTAAAAACTGCATTTTTGAATGGAGAACTTGATGAGGACGTGTATATGGACCAGCCTGATGGGTTTGTTGACCAAGATAACCCCCATTTGGTCTGCAAGCTTAAAAAGTCACTATATGGTCTCAAACAATCACCGAGAGCCTGGAATTGCAAGATAGATTCTTATTTGGAATCTTTGAGTTTCAAAAGGAGTAATGCTGACTATAGTATATACTATAAGCCAGATAGAGCAAATCCAGTTCTATTAGCTCTATATGTGGATGATCTTATTATAGCCGCCAATAACCTAGAAACATTGGAAGAGACTAAATCCAGCCTATCTAAGGAGTTCAAGATGTCCGATCTAGGAGAACTTAGTTACTACTTAGGGATTAAGTTCTCCATAGACAGAAGTACCCAGACTATTACCCTAAGCCAATCCAAGTATATTCAAGATATACTAAAGAAGTACAAAATGGAAGACTGTAAACCGGCAGCTACCCCAATGGAGACAAACCTTAACTTGGTCAAAACTCAACCAAATCAAGAGAGCTTGGTGCCATCTGAAAGCCCTGACTTTCCTTATCAATCTATGGTCGGCAGTCTGATGTATATCATGCTTGGAACACGTCCAGATATCTCATATTCAGTGGGAGTTGTCAGCCAACATAATCAGAATTATGGATCTGATCATATTGCAGCAGTTAAGCGGATTTTTAGATACCTAAAAGGTACTGCTGATATCTGCTTAAGATACACTTATAAGGATTCAGAACAGGATCTTGTGGGATACTCTGATGCTGATTGGGGACGAAATTTAGAAGACAGAAGATCCACCACAGGATACACCTTTCTTTACTGTAAAGGAGCCATTTCATGGAATTCAAGAAAGCAACCAACCGTAGCACTTTCTACTACAGAGGCAGAGTATATGGCAGCCTGTGAAGCTACAAAAGAAGCAATGTGGTTAAGAAAGCTCTTTGCAGATTTAGGCCTATGTCAAAAAACGCCTATTACTTTATTTCAAGATAATCAAGGATGTATACAATTAGATAGAAATCCAACTTTTCATGCTAGAACCAAGCACATAGATATTAGACATCATTTCATACGTGAAGCTATAGAGAATAACTTAGTTAGCTTAGTTTACTGTCCTACAGATGAAATGATTGCAGACATATTTACCAAACCATTAGCTAAAGACAAGTTTGAATATTTTAGGTCAAAATTAGGACTAGTCAGTATGAACATTTAGCTGAGTGGGAGTGTTGTAAAAATTCGTATTTTCCACCTAAATATTCACCTAACTTAGTCACTTAGATCATCACCTTCAAATCCTAGAGAATACTGACCAAATTCCTTGTCGGGATTTACTTAGAATATTTTCACCAAAATACCAGGTACCCAGAACATGAAAATTCTCAAAGTTGTCCAAACAGCCCCAAACCTTGCACACATGTTCTTGGGACCTTCCTTAACCTATTCTACGTGTTTGTAATGCCAAGACCATGTAAAAGTATAAATACTACTTTCACATTCAATAAATCATTAAGTGAAAACCACATAATCTACTTGTTCTCCAAATCACTTCCAATATCTCCAAGACTCTTACAACATATTTGACATTGGTCTAAATCTTTAAAAAGCTTCCTTGACCATATAGCTTCTTTTGTAGCTTCACAGGCTGCCATATGCTCTGCCTCTGTGGTAGAAAGTGCTATGGTTGGCTGCTTTTGTGAATTACATGATATTGCTCCTTTATAGTAAAGAATGGTGGATCCTGTGGTGGATCTTCTGTCTTCTAAATTTTGTCCCCATTAAGCATCAGAGAATCCCACAAGCTCCTATTCTGAGTCCCTATAAGTGTATCTTAAGCAGATATCAGCAGTTCCTTAAGTAGCTGAAAATCTGCTTAACTGCCGCAATATGACCAGATCCATAGTTCTGACCATGAGATATCTGGGCATACTGCAAGCATGGTATATATCCAACTGTCAACCACAGTTTCATAAGGAAAGTCAGGGCTTTCAGATGACACCATGCTCTCTTGATTTGGTTGAGTTTTGACCAAGTTAAGGTTTATATCCATTAGGGTAGTTGCTGTTGTAAGAGTCTTGGAGATATTGGAAGTGATTGGGAGAACAAGTAGATTGTGTGTTTTTCACTTAATGATTTATTGAATGTAAAAGTAGTATTTATACTTTTACCTGGTCTTGGCATTACAAATACATAAAATAGGTTAAGGAAGGTCCCAAGAACATGTGTGCAAAGTTTGGGGCTGTTTGGACAACTTTGAGAATTTTCATGTTCTGGGTACCTGGTATTCTGATGAAAATATTCTAAGTCAGTCCCAACAAGGATTTTGGTCAGTATTCTCTAGGATATGAAGGTAATGATCTAAGTCACTAAGTTAGGTGAATATTTAGGTGGAAATACAAATTTTTACAACAGTTGCCAGTTTACAGTCTGGCTTATAGTATATACTATGGTCAGTATTACTACTTTTGAAACATAAAGATTCCAAATGAAAATCTATTTTGCAGTTCCAGGCTCTTGGTGGTTATTTGGATCCATGCAGAGACTATTTAAGCTTGCTTACCAAATGGGGGTCATCTTGGTCAGCAAACACATCAGGCTGGTCCATATACATGTCCACATTAAGTTCTTCATTCAAAATGCAGTTTTTATATCTATTTGATGTATAAAAACGCATATTTGGCTGCAATAGTCAATGCTGGTTTGATGGAATCAAACCCAGCTACCTGTGAAAAGGTCTCAGTATAGTCAAGTTCTTTTGTTTGAGCATATCCATTGGCTACAAGTCTTGCTCTGTATCTTTCAAATGTACCATCAGCCTTGTATTTTGTCTTAAAGACCCATCTGCATCCAATTGAATTTGGTTGATATGTAATTTGACTAAGACTCAAGTTTGATTCTCCATTGGCACCTGATATTCCTCAGTCAATGCAGATCTCCAAAACTTTGTCTGAGGGTGGTTCAGGGCCTCTTATACAGTCTGAGGCTCACTAATATGGACTGAATAGGCATAGGCTAAATTTGTACCCTCATTGATATAGTGATTTGGGCTATTTCTTCTTTGGTTGGTTCTCCAGGCATTTGATACTGCAATGATCACTTTGGGGATTTAACTAGGCTCTGCTTCAGGCTGACACATGGCTATAGAGTTCTCTGGAGTGAAAGAATCTTCATTGTTTTGCTTTAGATCAATCCTGACAATTGGTGGACTTGGGATCAGACTTTTGTCATCATCTATTGCCATTTTCTTGAAAATCTTGAGTATTCATCAAACAACACATTCCTGCACTTGGTCAGCTTCTTGCTTTGGTACAGTAGAGCCTGTACGCTTTACTCTCATTGCAGTAGCCAGAAATATGCACTTACACTTTTTGGCTCAGATATTGACTGATTTCCAGGCAGTTTCTTGGCATATGCTGTACACCAAAACATTCTTGGATGTTCTTCACTTGGTCTGTATCCATACCATGCTTCAAATGGTGTAGAATCACAAAGTAGTCTGTTACAACTCCTATTTTTAAGGCATACAGCTGTGGTAACTGATTGCACCCAGAAATCATAGGATAATTTTTGATTATGGTATATAGATCTTTCCATTTCAATTATTGATCTGTTTGCACATTCTGCTACTCCATTTGGCTATAGGGAGTATGGTTCAATAGTCTCTTGATTTATCCCATGAATCTTGCAGAAGTGGATGAAGAGTTTTGAGGTGTATTGCCCACCATTGTCAGAGCATATTTTCTTAATATTCTTGCCAATTTCTCTCTCCACTATGGCATTAAACTCCCTGAGCTTACACAGAGCTTCTTCCTTTCTCTGCATAAAGTAGACCCACATGTATCTTGTATAATTATCAATAAACATGATTACATATCTTATCCTGGTTCACACAGATCTGAGTGAATTAGATCTAATTTTTTCTTAGTATTGATTAGCCCAGAGCTCTTGAACAGCTGTCTATCTTGTTTCCCATATATACACGCTTCACAGTGCTCCAAATTAGCTTGGAGATCAATCTGTCAGGCTATTCAGGATGGTTATTATTACATCCTCATCAGTAGTTGGCACGTCCAGAGATTTTGTCTCATCCACTAATAGGATAGTTTTGTTAATTAGGTTTTTCATTCCTTTGCATGGGAGCATCCTTGTAGTAAGCAACTTTTGTCTAAGATGTATTTTCTTAGCAGCTGAACATGACTGGTAGGTGTCTTCTGATGCCTTCCAGGCTTTTTTTGCCATTTTTGCTCTGCAGCATTAAATTAGCAATTTATGCTCAACATTGAGGCAAATGCATTAAAGGCACCTTGTTCTTTCTTCTGGTACTTTAAGAGTTCCTCTCCCATGCTTTTAGGAGGTCATTCTCCTCCCATGACATTATCTCAAAGGCCTCTTTCTTGTAGCAGCATCTTCATCTTCACCTTGCCCACTTGGTAGTTAGATCCACCCAGCTTTTCAGCAGAGGGAAAAATTTCAGTAATAGTAGTAATCAGCATGGCAGAGAGTGGCAGCATGGGGCTCATAACCTGTTGGAAGTGATTGGGAGAACAAGTAGATACTGTTGTCTTCACTTGATCATTTATTGAATATAAAAGTAGTATTTATACTTTTACATGGTCTTGGCATAATAAACCTGTAGAATAGGTTTAGAAAGGCCCCAAGAACATGTGTATAAGTTTTGGGGGTGTTTGGACAACTTTGAAAACTTTCATGTTCTGAGTACCTGATATATTGGAGAAAATATTCCAAGTAAATCACAAAAAGGAATTTGGTCAGCATTCCCTAGGATATGAAGGTAATAATCTAAGTGACTAAGTTAGGTGAATATTTAGGTGAAGTTACAAATTTTACAATATAATTGAACAATACAAAGCATGACTTGTGGCCAAAGGATGTTCTCAAACAAAGAGACTGGACCTGACTGAAATTTTGATTGGTATTCAGGTTTAATCTATCAGACTAATATTGCTATTGCAGCAAAGAATAAGCTCCTTACTCATCAAATACATATAAAAAGGCATCTTTCATTGGGGAACTTGATGCAGATGTGTACATGAGTCAGTCTTGTGGGTTTGCTGACTAAGATAGCCGCCATTTGGTCTGCAAGCTTAAAAATCTCTATGCAGTCTCAAACAATCACCAAGAGCCTGGAGTTAAAAGATAGATTCTTATTTATAGTCTTAGAGTTTGTAAAGAAGTACTATTTACCATGGCATGTACTATAAGTTAGATGAAGTAAGCCCAGTAGTATTAGTTTGACATGTGGATGATTTTATTATAGCCACCAATAACCAGAAATTATACCAAGATAGTAAAGCAAGCCTATCCAAGGAGTTCAGGATGTCCAATGTATAAGTGCTCAGCTATCACTTTGGGATAAAGTTCTCCATAGACGGATGTACCCACACTATTGCCCTAAGCCATTCCAAGTATATCCAAGAGTTACTTGAGAAGTACCAAATGAAGACTGTAAACTAGCAGCCACCCCAATGGAGAAAAACCATAACTTGGTCAAAACTCAACCAGCTCAATAGAGCTTGGTGTCATCTAAGAGCCCCAAATCCCCTTAATAATATATGATTAGCAGTCTGATGTGTATCATGTTTAAAATATGTTCAGACATCTCATATTCAACAGGAGTTGTTAGTCAGCATTATCAGAACTATGGAATGAGCATTATGCAATATTTAAGTGAATTTTTAGATACCCAAGAGGAACTGCTGGTATCTACTTAAGATATACCTATAATGATTCAGATCAGGATATTTTGGGATATGCCAATGCTGATTGGGAACAAAATTTAGAAGATAGAAGATCCATTGTAGAGTGCACCTTTCTTTACTGTAATGGGGTAATTTCATGGAATATGAGAAAGCAACCAGCCATATGACTTTTAACCACAGAGCCATAATATATGGTAGCCAGTGAGCCTAAAAAAAAGCAATGTAGTTAAAAAAGCTTTTAAAAGACTTGGGATTATATCAGAAAGGGTCTACTACATTATTTCAAGAGTATCAAGAATGTATACAATTAGGTAGAAATCCAACATTGCATGCTAGTGCTGAGCACATAGATTTTACACATCACTTCATTGGTGAAGCTATAGGGTGTTGTAAAAATTGTAACTCCACCTAAATATTCATCCAACTTAGTCACTTAGATCATTACCTTGAAATTCTAGGGAATACTGACCAAATTCCCTGTTGGGATTTACTTAGAATACTTACCCAGAACATGAAAATTAGGTAAGTTGTCCAAACAGCCCCAAACTTTGCACACATGTTCTTAAGACCTCCCTTAACCTATTCTATGTGTTTGATATGCCAAGACAATGTGAAAGTATAAATACTACTTTTACATTCAATAAATCATTAAATGAAAACCACATAATCTACTTGCTCTCCCAAACACTTCCAATATCTCCAAGACTCTTACAACATAGGGTATCACTTTGTTAACTTAGCTCACTATCTTACAAGTGAAATGATTGCGGACATATTGACCAAACCATTAGCTAGAGACAAACTTGAATGTTCTAGGTCACAATTAGGACTAGTTGATATGAGTATTTTGTTGAGTGGGAGTGTTGTAGAATACGTAATTACACCTACATATTCACCTTAGTCACTTACATCATTACCTACAGATGTTAGAGAATTTAGATCAAATTCCTTGATGAGATATAATTAGAATATTTTCACCAAAATATCTGGTACCCAGAACATAAAAAATCTCAAAGGTGTCCAAACACCCCCAAACTTTGCGCACATGCTCTTGAGATCTTCCTAAGCATATTTTACATGTTTGTTTACCAAGACCAAGTAAAAGTATAAACACTACTTTACATTCAATAAATCATTAGGTGAAAACTGCGTAATCTACTTGTTCTCCCGATCACTTCTAATATCTCCAAAACTCTTACAATAGATACTTGCCAAAAGATGAGGCGGGTGATTCAATGAAGACAAAACATAGTAATGAGGATGAAAAATGGATAGATTCTATACCATAGACTGGCAAAATAACAAAGCAAGTGCTCGGGCAATTTCCGATAAAAATAGAAATGGGATCATAAATTCGAGGAATTCCCATATCTTGATCAACAAAATAAAACTTGTAGCCTGCGAATAGTGAAACCCTATCGTGCGGCACCGCTTATAATCCGTGTTGCTCATAAGCCTCTTAGCACCATAGGCTTGTTACTACTTGTAGTTGAAGAGCGTCAACATAAGCGTAGACGAAAAGAGCATCTTAGCACCCTTTCATGACATCCTGTTCCTACGATGTTGTGAGGGTCGGGAGTTCATACATTACTTTTATTAACATAAATCAAATGGACGAAATTACGGTAAATCAAACCCTCCACCTTGTTGGGAACGAATGCTGGTTGTTAGTTGTTTCAACCCTTTTTTTATAGTACTTTTATGTTCTATATATATTACCACCGTTGAATATCATAATTGAAACAGTAAGAATGCTAACTGATATGATCAGTAACTGAGTCCTGAAACATGAATGTTGCATCCAATGAGAGCCCTTTTCCATGTATTTTTATTGCCCTGCGAGGGCTCAGTTTCGGGTGTTTCTTGTTCGTTGCACTTAACTCAGCCCAATATTATATTATTAGTAGCACTTGATAACGCTGAGTTTACTTCCACAGCTTTCAGAATCAATTCACATTCAACAACATACTGCAACGCGTCTCGTCAAATGGAGTCTAATAAAGCGGACCAGCTCAACGCACATGATATTCACGAATTGAGTAGTTGGAAGATGATTAAATAAGCTCCAACTCTGTTAGATAGTTTCTTGACAATATATATAGAGTGAGGTAGACCATCTCAAGTTGTATCTGTCGCAATGCACTTCTATATCTTGGCTGCTATTCTAGGCTTGGTTACTCTTGAGGTAGTCACCGCTGTTCCTGCTGGCTACAGCTCACCATACACCCAGTCGTTCAAAAAGGTCTATCTTCGCCGAGTGCCATGCGGTCAGCATGCGATACCATGCCACTCTAATACAAGAACCTTCGTACTTCCATCGGCTCCGGTGGCCGAGGTCCCGTTGTTGAGACAAGTATTCACTACGGTTACTCGGAAGCATGACAACTTAAATGTTGCCCATGCCGAGAGAGGAAAGGGCCTAAATGTTAAATATCAAGCAGGCCCTAGCCTTGAATTGGAGGGCTCAGCTGGCGCTTCGGAGTACGCCAAGAAGAAGGGAGCTGAACACTCAGAGGATGGTACCGCGTATCCTTACGTTTATATGCAGCCCGAAGTTGAATACTCAGCACCTGTAGAGACGACCCAGTGTGTTGACAACTGTTAGTAACCCAATGTGCAGAAAATTGCTAGAAAGCAACCCAGTTTAGTCAGTCGCTCCATGTAACTCCAATCGAGATGAAAGTGATTGCACACTTGAAGGATATGAAAAAATTAGCCAATTGCGGTTGATTACTACAATAAAGCTAGCGTTTCTCCTGATTTAAATACATCAGGCAAAAGAATACGTACATGACTTTAGTGGTAGAGATCAGGAATATGAAGGTTTTGATCGATAACTGGCTCCTCTCATTGCAGTTGCATTTATTGATTATATGCACATATACATGAGTAATTTGTATCTTGTGTCTATGGTTCAAGAATCTTAGCAAGAATCTCACCCAACTCTCCCTTTGCAGTTTATGGAAAGGCAAACATATGGTTCCTAATCGAAAGAATCGTAGATTATATTCATATGGCAGGTATCCAGACTGGTTGTGCTGCATCGTCTCCAACGTCGGATAGTGACTCCACAGAATAGAGTATGATTTGCACTCTAATGCGTACATTAGCTTAGCATAGTTGGAAATTGAAACAGGACTTGGAATAGATGAGTATGTTTATATTCGTTAGCTAATTGAGTAAAAGTTCAGCAATATGAGAATAAAGTGATGGAATGAAGTGCACAAAACATGGGGACACTTAAGTAACCTGGAGATTTATGCAAGATTTAAGAAATGATAATCAGGAAATAATTTGGCATTAGGATAGCTACTTGCAACTGGTGCTACTTCAGAGACTGGCCCATTGATGTTGAAGATAACTCGCAGTGATTCATGGCAATAATACTAAGCAATAGTAACTACGCAAGAATAAAATTAAGCATCTCACCCGATCATGTGATACAGAACGATAATTACATCAGCCCAACTTCGAATCCAGTCACGCAATAGAGTTCTCAACTAGACAGCTGCAGACAGCTATGAATATACAAAATCTTCCAGCGGACATTCTTACTTCGATATTCAAATACATACACCGACCGGAGGAATTGGCGGCCTGCGGACTGGTAAGTCGGGAGTTTGCCCTTTTTGCGGAGCTAGAGGCTTACTTCCGTCCAATTGTAGACCTGCAGAGCTTTGTATCAAGCAAGTACTGGGGATAACCTCTGGTTGCCACATTGTAAGCGAGCAGAAATCACACCTCAACTTTTCCAGCCAACCCCACAGACCTACCAAGAAACCTACAGATTATTCCGCCTTACATACAGTGGATACACTGAAGCATTTCCCAAGGTGAAGAGATGCATGCAGCGCTTAGAGAAATGGCTGCAAAAAAAGGCACCTCAACTTTTTGCAACATTAGCTCCACCGCTTAAGTGGAAGACGACGCTGATAAGTGCGGAAGTTCACTTTCCCAAGGAATTTGAATTGTGGTATCATTTCCACGATGGGGAAAGAGGGTACACTGGTGGGCTATTTGGGGTCTATCATTGCTATGGTAATCTGTGGAGTATGAAAACATTCTTTGCTGCTGGCCTAACATTTCTCGCAAAGGGATTTTTTGTTGTTTACTGTGGATCCCTTCGACGTAAGCCCTGAATGCACTAGTTAACCTTCACGTAGAATGCTAACGTTTGGCTCGGATAGCCACTTGCGAACGTACAAAATCTGGTCGCTCGAAATAGTGTAGGTTTCCCAGGCAAGGTTTTCCCCGCTAAGTGCTTACACGATCTTTAGTATTTTCGGGTGGTGCCGATACACCGGAAAAAGTCTGGCGCTGGTGACTAGTTGCCCAAAACCCTTGCAGCCGCATCTGTTGCATCATGTCATTGAGTTTGATGAGATCACGTACAAATACCACGACAAGGGCCTCTTCATGGATTTCATCGAGGAGTATGTCGACAACCTCGAGATGGGAGTGTTTGACTTGACCGCACAGAAACAAATCCTCATGTTCCCGAACGAAGGGCTAGGAACCAGCCGGGCGGTTACCAAGGGTACACAGATCACGTGCAGCTCAGGGATGGGATCTATCTAACCACCACACTCCAGGCATCGAAATCCGAGCGTCGGCGATTTTTGCCAGCGAATCTCGGCGGCCGTACACTCAGTTTATATACCGTATTCGGATGAATTTATTGAACGCAGAGACGTTGGGCTATGCATCATGCCAGCTGGTTAGCCGCTACTGGCTGATCCGCTTCCAGAGCGGCAATGTGGAGGAGGTGGAGGGGGAAGCAGGCAAGTAGAGGTTGGACCAGGCGGCTCATGTGAACAGCCACTTAGCCATTCATTAGTTGTAGGAGAGTATCCGTTGCTGAGCAGTAAGGAGCACCCACATATGATCATGCGAGTGGAATCCTGTGGCTAACTGTTTGCCAGGGTCTACACCAACCTTCGAGTACTGTTCAATCTGCGCCGACAGCCCGAACGCTGCTGATAAGGTATATTCAATGAAAGGCCATTTTACTTTCGTCCCAGGTAGCATCGCAAATCCCACCGGCCCGCACTTCCAGGTCTCCGTGGCAGAATACAGACTTCCCCAGCCAGCGAGCTTTCCCCGCACTAGCCCAGTTGATTTGCAATGATTCTTTATTTTTATCAAGGGCGTTCTGCTGTTGCCCACGCCAGATATATCACTACACAGGAAGATGCGAATTTCTCCTCTTGAACGGCGCGGAAAACTGTGAAATCCCTCAGTAGCTCTTCCAGGAATAATAAATGAACCGAGTCCGAGCGTAATTCTTGCGCAATGATAAACATGGTTTTGACTGTAGAGAGCTTTTTGAGAGTGTCGATCAATTTTGGGACAATGAATTCGTTGTAAACACAATCGCTTGCTAGTACAAAGTCTATCTCCTGCTCGCTGATGTCTTTCGGGAGCTTCTCGCCCCACATTAATTCCGAGAGCTCAACGTTGGGCAGATGAACCTCTTCTCGTCTATCTTTAGATGGATTGGCTTGCTTTACCGCATTCAGTTTTACGTTCTTTTCCAGGTGTTTCAACATAACTTCCTGGTCTGTGAAGTGAACATTGCTACCCAAATGATAGCAAGTGATGCCTGCCACACCGCAGCCCGAGCCTAATTCTAGGCAAGACTTTCCTTTTTCCACTCCCAACCAACTGAAGTTCTTCCACAAAAAGTGGGCTAGACATATGCTTGAGTCCCAAACAACCGCTCCGGTGATTCCCTTGGCAGTTTGGATACTTGAATTCTGGAGGAAGTGTAGAGTTTTCGCCTTATTCCCAACTAGAAATATTCAGAAACACATAAATGGGAGAATCACGCAATAAGATAAGACGCGAAAATACACTCCAACTCCACTTCCACTTGGGCCAGTTTTTGCTGAGCAAATTTGTTATGCACCCAATCGCCATTACGTGAACCTTCGGTGTATAGTTCAAAAACTTCTTCGTAAGCGTCCTCTATCCGTTGGAAGCGTTTAGCACTGTAAGAGGCCGCTTGCTCGAAAGTGGAAGACATCAAAGGTAAGGTCCCAATCAAGCCTGCTTCTTTGTATAGCAGCAAAAAATAAATTGAATATTTTAGGGATATGGGCCCTTTTAGGGATATGAGCCCTAACCCTAATCATTCCATGAATTCACAACATTTGTCGGTTCCCGTTACTAAGCACCAGCTCAAAGAAAACATAGGTTTAGAGCGGCCAAACCCAGCAGGAACAGCCAGCATCATTGTGCGATGTCTAGGCTTACCTTTGCTCTTTCCTTCTCTTCATCAGGTGGCCAATTCATGAAGAGAATTGCACGGCTGAGGTGTAAGGAGTGGGGGGAGCGAGATCCAATATCACTGCTTTTATATGATGGATGCCGATCAGTTAATCAGACGATATGAATTTCAGTTTCAATTTCTCTTTTGCTTTCCAATTAATTCTTATTTTTCGTTCCTCTGCTTTCCACACAGCACGCAGCACAAGGGACACAGCACAAAAAACCCTGACCACAACCCGGGTATTTTCTTGGTAGTCGCTGTGTGTCTGTGCCACACCTGCTAATGGTAATCTTAGAGTTGCCGAGTTCTGTATTCTAATGATGCTTTACTGGATGAAGAGAAGGGTGAACGCGAGCTCTCGACGACAGATCCTTCAATAAAACCTAACCCTAGCCATCACCGACGAGCTAGAAGCACCCCATAATGTGGCGAACCTTGGCGCGGTCGTTCAACTACACGCGAGCTACCAAGGGAGCGGCTGGGGGGCAAACGGGAACGGTCTGCGGGGGATTTGCGCGATCATAGTATGATTAGCAAGGCTCAATTTTGATCATAGTATTGATGTGGGAGTGAAACAATCTCTGACTAATTTTGAGCTCATATCAAACTCTTAATGCCTCAGGATTCACGGATTTCAATAACACCACTCCAGGCGTACAATCTTTCCAGGCTCTTTTTCTCTTGTCCTTCTCTTCGCCGATTACTTCGCCCGATACTTTGTGCAATCTCTTGGGCGAAAGACAAAGACCTTTGCGTTGTCTGAATTATTTAAGAACTTTTTTGCTATAATCTAGGTAAATGGATCGTGGTGGGGATAGTTATCATCCAGACAGAAGATATGCTTCACCATCCCACAGTTCCTCAGCAGGCTTTTCTAGATATTATGGTTCACGCTCGTACTCCTACGCCGGAGAGCCGTATGGGTACGATCGGGATCGGGATCGCTATCGTGAGCGAGACAGAAGGTACAGCGAGCGTGAACGAGACAGAGATCGAGAGATGATGCGTGATCATCGAGATAGAGATTACTATAGAAGTAGCCGAGAGTCTGGTAGAGACCATGATGGCCGGAGTAGAGACCGTAGCCGGGAAAGATGGGGCCGGGAGCGCGAGAGAAGCAGCAGCCAGTATCGTCGGCGGTATAGTGAGCACGATCGAGACTTGCCCCGCCAAAGTTATCACAGAGAGTGGGACCAAAACGGTCGTTCCCGTTCACCTTCTCTATCTAGACACGCCAGAGAAGCCGTCGAACTGCAAAGAGGGGCATATGAGTCTGACTTTCCTCCCGCTCGATATGATTCCTATCGCCCTCATTACTCTCAGCTGCCCCCGCCCCCACCTCCGCCAGAAGCCATACCACCCTACGACAGTCGACCTCCTCCGCCTGTGGCTCGCAATTCGTCCCCCGCACCTGTATCCCACTCAGCCCCTCCGCCACAGCTTTCCAGCCCATACCCACCACGTAGAGAATTCATCCCCCCACCAGAGCCCAGCCCTTCAAAATTTGTCCCACCCCATGATTTGTCGCCTCGTGTACCAGAAACTCCGCCATTCTACCGTAGAGAATTTCCTCAGAATCACACTAGCCCGTATACGCCCCGTCGGTCCTCCAAGGGATACGAGCCATTCTCGCACGAAGCAATTATAGAGAATTTGGTGAAGGAGTTTGAGAGCGAGGTTCGTATTGCTTGCCTATATTTTGCACAACATTCACCAACCCCATTGAAACAACACAGATGGCTAAATTCAACCTGGAGCGTAAGCGGATGCGAGAAGATGAAGCACGCACCGAGGAGCTGATTCGTAAAGCGCAGTTTGATGTCAGTGTGTCAACCCTTGCTGTGGAAAAGCTGGAGCTCCGACTTGAGCTTCTCGATAAGCAGCTTGCGGAGCTTGGCCCAGTGCAGAGTTTACCAGATATGAGCTTCTAGGCCATTCTTTGTATCGCACCCCCGCACTACATCCCAAGTAGTCTCCACACGTTATTATCTCGAACATCTACTTCATCGCCCCCAAATATATACGCCCCTCCCTCAATTCTTAGTTGTAAATTTTGCGTACGCGTTCTAAACATCCATATCACCCTTCACTCAGTCACTATTTTGGGGCTCAACCATTGCCTCAACCATCGCTCCAACCATAAAAATCCAACCTCACTCACTTCGATCATGTGAGGGAGAAATTGGCAGGATATTCGCGAGTTGTTGTCATACTTGAATCATCACTATAATAAACGCGAGGAATACTCATGAGACCTAGCTTGGTGGCAAGGCAGCAGAGAATCCCAATGCGTTGTGTGGGATGAAGTGTGCTATGAGGCGTGGAACGGAGTGCGCTACGGGGTGTGGAATTGTTGTTAGATGGGGCCAGGGAGCGGCAAGTGTGTCATCAAGGACCACCAATGCAAATGTGACCCTGTGGAAATACCCTTTTTTATCATCGCAGTGGACATCCAGTCCGTATGAAATTTATATATATTCCCTTCTCATCTCAAATTCCCCTCCCATCCGTCCAAATCTCATTTAGCAAATCTCATTTTTGAAATTTCCTGCTGCTGATAAACAATCCCTTTTTTATTTTATCCGCTTCCATCCTTCTTTATTCCACCAACATCCCATCAAGATAACCCAAGTTTTGTGGTTTTTGCGACCTTCCCTTGATAATACTCGTTTCCTTTTCTTTGTGACTACTGATAGAGAATTGGCCTGAACATCGCTCTTTTGGCTCTTGTTGGACACAGTACCCCAATATACATACATAAATAGCGCTATGTCCTCGGAAGAAAAGAAAGAACCCCCCTCCTATGTTACCCTGGAGGACGGCACTCCAGTTCACCTAAACGGTATGTATCCCACATATCTCTTGCTCTGTCACGCCTGTATATCAACTGCCTGTCACCATATGGATATTGCGGTATGGCTGATTGCGAGGCGTGATCGCCTCTGGACCCGGTTTGGTGCTGACGTTTGTCGTTTCCTCTAGACTATGTGTACATGGCTTCGGAATATGTCATTGCTGAGCCATACTTTGTCGCTCGCGTGATGGAGTTCCTATATGACGGCACCGACGATGACCTGAAGGTTCGAGTTGCCTGGTTTTACCGGCCCAAAGATGTCACAGCTGGACGACGCAAAAACGATAATCGGGTTTTGTTCGCAACGATGCATTCAAGCATCCACCCAGTGTGCAATATCAAAAGCGTGTGCGTGGTGAAGCACCTGCACTATATTTCCGACCTGGAGCAGTACAAAGAAAAAGAGGACCACTTCTATTACAGCCAGCTGTTTGACCGATACATTTGCCGCACATACGAGGTTGTTCCGTGTGAAACCATCAAGAATGTCCCAGTGGATATTGCGGTCGCCTTGCGTCAGAGATACAAATTCATCCTAGCCGAAGAGGCAAAGGCGTTGGATTTCAAAAACCCCCATCGTGTATGTGCCAAGTGCAACGAGTGGTGCCCTGGGTAAGTGACTGTAACCTGCATATCGACAGGACGTGCGTTGATTGTATGTATGCGCTGACTGACTCATCTCTTTGTTGTAGTTCTGAAGCCATCAAGTGTGCGATTTGCTACAACAGCTATCATATGAGTTGTACCTCTCCACCAATCACCAAGAAGTTAGCCAAAGGCTATGCTTGGCAGTGTGCTCCTTGCCTTCGGAAATTGGCAGATGGGACTCTCGAGCCAAACCAGACCTCGGCCAAGTCGCTGAAGCACCAGGAACAGGAGAAAGAGGCTAAGATACGAGGTACCTCCAGAAAAATTGAACCCCCTCCTCCACGCACCTGGCTAACCCATTGATTTCATACAAGCCGAGCTTGAGAAGGCGGAGCAGGACCCGGAGAACATGTCGAAAGCCAACAAGCTATGGCCTTTTCGGTACTTCGGGATACACTCGAAGGTGAACGACATTTTTGGTAAGCTTCGTCGTCTGATTGTGGTGAGGAATTGGTGTTGATGTGATGGGATTGTTTTAGACTACGACGACCGAATCTACCCCAGAGCTGCTTCTCGGATTGGGGGAAGGTATCAGGCCAACATCCCTGACCTTATTACCGCCAATTCAGCGTCCGATTCCAACGCACCCACGCCCAACTCCATGGTAGAATCCAGCCAGAGTCGCTCTAGCTCATCGAAGAAGCGTAAATCCAGCCGGTATTCCGGAGGGGTGAAGTATTCTGATGGTAAGTAAGCCTGAGAAGCCGACATCTCAACCAGGGAGCTAAGATGGTTTTAGAGCGCGTCAAGCTCCCCGTACGTGGCATAGGGAAAACATCCACCTTGGTCTTTTCGAAGCCGGATCAGGTTTCCTCGGAAGAACGTAAGTCCCATTTCCAGTAGCCCGTCTCCTCACGCTACGCTAACCAGACGGAGTAGTCGACGAGTTCATCAAAAAAGTCCAGGACATCAAATTGCCAGTCTCCCCGTACTCCCCTGATGTCTATGATAGAGTCCTGTCAGAGCTGCAGAGAACCAACTTCAACTGGGATGAGGTGTATGGGAACATGCACCACCTAGTGCCTGAAGATCTGAACACCGCGCAATGGACCAAGGAGGAGATTGGGCAGTTTGAACGAGGCATCATCACATATGGACATGACTTGCAAATGTTCAAGAAACAGGTATGCAACATATCTGCAAAGTCACCACCATCCCCCATGTGCTGATTAATCATTTGATCAGATTTCTACCAAAACGATGGGACAAATTGTACGCTACTTCTATTTATGGAAGAAATCGGATAGATACCAACCGGTCTATGAGCAATTCACCAAAAAATACCGGCCAAGGTAGATTGATTTTCTATTTCGCGTGTTTACTGGTTGCACGGCATCCTTATTGATTTGGCTGATTAGCAAGAAATTCAAGAAACGAAACGGCGCAGATGGCGAGGAGAAAAAGGAGGACTCACCTAAGCCTGAAGTCGCCAAGAGCCCTGCCGTGGACGATGATGAGTTGCTGGAGGGAAACTCGCGTCGTTGCATCAACTGCTCCGCTGTGAAATCCGAGAAATGGTATCGATCTCCTGGCCAGCTCATGTCGACTAAAATTGGAAAGAAGGCGCTTTGTAAAGCGTGTGGCGTTTATTGGCTGAAATATGGCGAGCTGAGACCTCTATACGAGAGGAACAGAGATGGTACATATGTCTAGTTTCTCTGCAGGCAGAATGCCCTTGCTGACGATGCACGTAGGTAAAGGAAATGGAAAGAAGAAGAGAGGCAACGAGGTGTTACAGGAGAAATCTAGGAAGAAGCTATCTCTGGATGTACGTTATGAAGTCTGGATGTTTCCAATTTGGGGCTTTTTCGTAACCCGCTTCTTTCTAGGTCAAGGCTAGAGAGCCGCCCAAGAAAACATTCAAGCCAACGCCATGCGGTGTGTGTCGTCTCGAGAATCGATCCGAGATCCTGCTGACATGCTCGGAATGCGGGCTATCGGTTCACAGCGGTAAGCACTATATCCTACTTGCTTCCCCGCCTCAAAATATCGGTTCGCTAATAGTTTCCAAGACTGTTATGGCATCCAAGAGAACGGCCTAAAGGACTGGGTTTGTGATCCTTGCGCCAACATTAAGAAGCCCTCGGCATCATTGGTTAGTATCGAGATCCTAGTTAATTTCGTGATGGTGACATGAAGTTAATTAATGTATTCATGGTTTCCAGAGTTTCCATTGTGTGCTATGCAGAAACCCGGAGACCATTCAGCCACATCAGGCTCTCAAAAAAACCATTGGAAACAATTGGTGTCATGTGGTTTGTGCTACCTGGATACCTGAAATCACATTTGGCGACGCCAAGCATCTCGAGCCGATCGAAGGGATAGGAGTCATTGCTCCATCGAAATGGAAGCAGGTACAGAGCCCAAATGAATATAGTTGGTTTTGGGATGTAGCGGCTGATCTATTTTATGCTCATGTAGACGTGTAGCATTTGTGGGATATCTGATGGCGCATGTGTCTCCTGTGCAGGCAGTAGCTGTAAGAAAACCATGCATGTGTATTGTGCCCAGAAAGCAGGCTGTAGGCTTGGATTCGAGGTGTTTCCTGTGGGCGGTAAGAAAGCGAACCAATCTGCTACCAAAAACACCTTTGCAAACAACGCAACGTTAGCTCCCAAACTATGGTGTCAGGAGCATATCCCTAGCAGCAACACAGTGGTTGATATGACAGCGCTCAATCCCGAAACCAAATCGGTACGCACCTCAACTTGGTTTTGCTTGAAAGCTAGCCACTTACGTTTCTTCGTTTAGACTGCATTGTATATGTACAACACCAAAGTTAAACAATCAGAAACATCCACTTCCGGAGCCATGCGACTCTCAAAGCTGTTGCTGGCAGCTGCCAGTGCTAGAAAGCGGGTATTGGTACCGAAGAAGATCGACTGGTTATCCACCAGCTCCTTGCCACGACAGCATTGTGCCAAATGTAACATTGACGTGTCTCCCATGTGGTGGCAGGTTGGGGCTGTATCCAGGGAAGGCTTGAATCTACCCAAGGAAACGCCAGACTCCTCGAAGATCTGCCATAAATGCTACTGGGAATGCAAAGAGAAGTCGGAGCTAGTGCCGCCCGCAAATTAACCCTTCCTCTGTGACCTTCAAATTTTCCTAGATTGATTGGAACATCCCTCTGTAGATACCTTCCCTCCTCAACAATAAACATCCCAATGGAGATCACGTGCACATGGAGTGAGACTGACAATTGCCCATATATGGCAATGCGATCTCCTGCAACCCCGTTGGCTTGACTCTTACTCACTGTGTCACATTGACTATTGAAGATAGGGGAGAGCATAGAAGCAAGTGTAATGAAAGGATGGCCCTCAGTGCTTAAATTGGATTAGGGTCAGAGACATGGATCACTGACTATATAAACACTGAGGCCTCTGCAACTGCATCCTCACTCTCCCTTGCGCGAGATGGATTTCCCAAAGCCACCACGATTGATCCAGCGCGTAGAATGCTGCAAGATAGCTGAGCCATTGCTGGATGTAGTGTCTGCCCCGGAAATCGCCACCGTTGCTGGAACAAGCTCCCCGGTACGCTTCCTAAACACCTTTCCTTTGCGCGCGATGATCCTGCTGGATTCTCGGTGAACTCCCCCTTGTCGTCGTGTGCCATCTCCCACTCTTTCCTATTCCTTGGCCGTCCAGTGGCAAGGAGCGCATCCCACCCTCTCACATGGAAAATAAACTCAATTGGAAATTTAATGAGATTCGGTAGCCTGAGGAGAGGCCATTTAATTACAAGAATAGATAAGGTCACTCTTTTTGAGCAGCTCCTTGGAGATCCCCACACCATCGGAATTCCCGATAACATGCAACCGCTTGAGACGGGCGCATTTGTTTATGAGATACTCTAGGGCTGCATCAGATACGTATTCCCCATTGGTTATTCGCAGCTCCTTCAGGTATGGCGTAGTCTCGGCTATCAGCCGCAGAAGCTCGTCCGTCATCGTCCAGCCCGCGAGACCGACTCTCTGGATGCGATGACCGTACTTGCGCAGGTATGAGAACAGCGGCTCCACCTCTGACGGGCACGAGTTGTTGTCTGCTTTGTCGAGCATGAGGAACTCCAGCTGGGTGCAATGCTCGCTGATCGACTCCACCGACTTGGCCGTGATGTCCGTCGTATTCAAGTCAAGCTTGCGCAGGCTGTGGCATCTTTGAACGATGGGGATGACGCTGGCATCGGAGATGTTCGTGAAGTACAATGAGACCTCACGTAAGTTCGGGCAATGTCTCGCGATCACCTCCCCAATGTCCACTGGCAGTTTACTGAAGGAGATGGACAGCTTGGTCAGATTGCCGCCGCAAGCTTTGAAGAAGTTCTCCCAGGTATTTAAAGAGGCGGCCTCGTTCGACACGTAGGCCAGCTCCAGCTCTTTCAAACTCTTCTTCTCGCACTTGGCCAGCTTGTTGAGCATGTCGGTGATCATGAAGTAGGAGAGAGAGAAGCTCTCCAGCTTCACCAAGGACCTCCACAGTTTGTTGATCAGGTCCTCCGGTATGGATACCCGAGCCTCCCGACTGAACAGTATTCCCACCTTCTTCAACCTCCCCCCGAACTTCTTGATCATTTGTCTGAGTAGGTTGTGGACGGTGACGTCCATGTAAGTACCGGTGAACTCGAATTTGAGCTGGTTGATCTTCGGGCAATGCGAAGCCAGGGAAGAGATCAGGTTCCGAGGCACGTCATCTGCGCACAGCTCGAACCGGTTCAGGTTGGGTAGTCGTTGTAGTAGTGACTTGATCAGGGTTTCCTCGAATTCGTCGCCGATGAGTTCGATGAAGGTGATCGAGTGAGAGGTGGGGAAAGAGATGGGTAAAGAGATCCCGGAGAAGCCGTAGAGTTTCAGGCTCAGTTCTTTCAGCTTGGTGCACTCGCCAAACAGCGTGGTCAGGAAAGGGATCCCCTCCTCGGAAGGGAGCACCTCTATGTAGTGTATCTTCTGAAGTTTGCTCAAGGAGCCGGAGTCTACCGGTACAAGGGAGTGTTGGGAAAGAGAGGCGAAACAGGGGAACACCACCTGCTCCAGGTTGGGTAGAAACTTCAGGAGCTTTTGAAGATAGGCCATAATCTCTCGACGGTACCCATCACAGTCCAGCTCCAGGACCAGCTTTGCCACTTGAAAATAAACTGGTTAAATCGCGTGCGCAGAAGTATGCTCAGGAACAAGTGGCATGTACCTCCCGGGGTTCCAGCAACGATCTTGCGGAATCTCTCAAACTGTTTACACTTATAGAAGACGGGGGAGCGCCATAGCAGAGGCTTGGCAACGTGACACCATTTTTTGGAGATCAGGCAGCACTTTGCAAGGCTTTCCAAGTCGTCCTGGAGCCACTGAAACACGTAGACCAGTATCTCTTTGGTGAGGGGGGAGTTGGCCGGCTCGGCGTCGCTTTGCTCCGTCATGATACAAGAAGTATTCTTGGTAAGAAATTCCATCCGATCTATAAATTGCATTCAATTACTCATTTGTGACAACACTATGGGCAGGATTCTCACCCTCACTCAACAAGGGGTGAGCTAATTTCGGTCGATTTTCCCAAGTCTTACCGAACGAGCCAACGATGGCCATTATTTCCATCCAACTAGCCGCCCCACTAGCCTAATTGGGTCCACATGATCGTACGAATTTTTCATCATCCCTCCCTCTTGATTTTCTCCATTTCCAGATGATCTGAGCACCAGCAGACGCCCAGAAAAAAAACGGTTATGACCGTGGCGGCCGGGGCTTTTGGGAGAGCGAAGGTTCTTCTTCAGACGTGAATAATGACTCAAGCAGACGAGGGATGCGATTTCTATCGCAACAAGGTTATTTTGGCCCCGATGGTCCGTGTGGGCTCCCTTCCCCTACGCATGATGGCCCTGGAGTACGGCGCAGGTAAAGCAAAGCCCATTCACTCCCCACGGCTTACCACGCCTCAGTCAACTAAATTCTCTAAGATATTGTATACACGCCTGAAATGGTGGACAAGCGTGTGATCGGCTCTACCCGCGTGTTCAACGGTACCTAGTCTCTTGCTAGCCATTCTTCCCTCCCCTCCCCTCCCACTTACCCAGCTCCGGAATTCCAGAGGTCACCGGAACCATTGATTATTTCAAGAACGGGAAAATCAACTTCCAGCTTCATCCGGAGGAGAAGCCTAAGCTGGTGTTCCAGCTTGGGACTGCGGATCCGGACCTTGCCTTGGAAGCCATTCGAGTGGTGTAAGTATCAACCCTAACTTATCTCAGTGAGACAGTTTTGGCTGACGAAGTCGCTATCAGCGCGCAGGACATTAGCGCTGTGGATGTGAACTGTGGGTGTCCTAAGCATTTTTCCATCTCTGGCGGCATGGGTGCTGCCCTAATGAGCAATCCGGAGAAACTGTGTCGAGTGAGTATGAGTAGGCGGATGCGACCGATATTTCGTAGGGAGTAACCAAGGGTCGTTTCTCTAGATTCTGCGCAATCTGGTGGAGAATTCCGGACTGCCCGTCACCTGTAAGATCCGAATCTTCCCATCCAAAGAGGACACCGTTAACCTGGCCAAGCTACTGGCCACCACTGGTATCAAGGCTATCGGGGTGCATTGCAGAACCAAGGACGAGCGTCCTCGAGAGCCTGGCCACTGGGACTACTTCACCGATATCGTCAAGGCGTTGGACATTCCTGTGATCGCCAATGGCGACGTGTTCAAATACGAAGACATCGCCCGAGTTAAGGAGATGACGAGTAAGTGCATGTGTGCATCGAGACCTCAGCCAGCCATCGATTAACCACCCGACACTCAGACGTTAGTTCGGTCATGATCGCCAGAGGTGCGCAAAACAACGTCTCGATCTTTAGAAAAGAGGGGCTGCTTCCCATCCGAGAGGTGATGATCCAGTACATCAAAAATGTAGGTATTCCCGGCTGGATCGAGTCGGGCCTGTCGACTAATCCCTAGACCAACCAGGCGATCAAGATAGACAACGTGTTTGCCAACACCAAGTACACCCTGATGCAAATGCTCGCCGAAGACACCAAATCTGACGAGTTCAAGGGCCTCCAGAAGTCTAAAACCCACGAGCAGCTATGGTATGTCCCCTCCGCTAGATATCCCCGTCCCTGTATGAAAGATGCTAAACCTCGTGTCATACAACCACAGCAAAGAGTTCGGCATCGAAGAGTTCTACACTCAAACCACGGAGGAGATGAGGCAACGGGCCATTCAGCTGGGTCTGGATAAAACCGAAGGTAGTCCCGTATGGCATTGCTTCCCGCACCCTCTTCCGTTTCTAACCATCCCTCTCGTTGCAGACGCGGTTGCGAAGCCCCAGGCGGAGAAGAAGCGCAAAAACAGCGACGCAGGCTCCACCCCCAACAAGAAAGTCTAACCTCATGCAGCATCGAATTCCATCAGCAATATAGAAATGTACTCTAATAAAGTAGCTTGGTTCACTATTTATTTCGTGGTGGGACGGGGCAAGTAGCTTGATGCACTATTTATTTCATGGCGGGAAGGGGTATGTAGGATGCAATATGGACAAAATCAGTTGAACCAAACGCAAAATGTGCTTTTAATGAGACGTCAACTTAGTTATTGGTTGGGGTGTCTTGTGGGTGCGCACTGATGCTGCTGAAAATCCCTGCCAGTTCTTCTTGAGTCTGCCTGATGTCATCCTCGTTCTCTTGGACTCTGTGGGTGCCTCTATCGATGGCGTGGCGCGCTTCCTCAAGTGCGTTGAGTGAGGGCTGGGATAGCTTCTCATCAAGCTCTCTCTCGTAGACTGTGATCAGGTCGGACTTCAACTTCTCCTCGAATTTCGTGAGGGTCTTGAGCAGCTTCTTTTCGAAATACTCCCAACGGAGATTCATGTAACCAAAGCCTGGATTATTCATGGGAGTGAGCGAAATACATCAACAAATTGAACCGCCATCGATGGGATGAAACTACGAACCGGTAGCTGCTGCCACGAGGTAGCTGGGCAGAGTGAATGTCAGAGGCAGGTGGAGGCTGTACATCGAGAGGCCTATACCCAGGGCGGTGATCTGTAGTCAAGTTGTTAGTGTTTTAGCATGGCCGCGGGAATGGCCAGCACCTACCTGAAGCCCTGCTGATTGAGCAACCAGATTGCTGGCTTTCTGGTGAATCTCTTGACATTGCGACTCAATGTCGAAGCTGTGCCGCTGCCTCCATACGATGTTGCTGAGCACGAACGGGTCCGACTCTTTGATGAAATCAACATTCTCCAGCTTCGACTGCAAGCCCTCCAGATCGGCCTTGAGCTCTCGGCCGATCATGTTTTCTTGATGTGGCAGTTCAGTGGCGAGCTGGTCAAGTCCTCTAGTCAGGTCAAGTCGAACGCTCTCAAGGGCCTCGTTGAAGCGACCGGTGGCGTAAGTCATCTACGGTGGTGGATTTAGTAGCAATCACCATCAAGCCAGAAATGAGTGACAAACCCTGTGTTCCGCCTCCTCAAGAATCCCGCCTCCATACGCGTTTCTCAGATCGATATCCACTGAGCCGAATTTGAAGAATGCCTGATAGAACTTGACTCTGCTGAAGTAATTCTGGATGCGGCTCTTGACATCCATGATGTTGCGATCGACAATTAGAATCTCCTTGTGCACGAAGTGGTCGGCCATGTTTTTCCTGCCGGCCTGAACACGTTCCGACAGCTTGCCGATCTCGAGGCCGGTTCTTTCGAGGGTTGTCAGGATCCGCTTCTGTTGCCTGGTCAGACGCTCGAGCGCTTTTAGCCCCACGAATCCCATGGATTCGTATTTCATACTCTGGATCTGCTGGGGTGTCAATGTCTTGCACACAATGTCCTTCACCTGCTGGATCCCAGAGCGGATCCACAGTTTCTGATACTCGTTCACCTCGGTGGCCTTCATGGCCTCTTGTGCAGCAAGCGCATCGCGGGTAGACAAATAGAAGATTTGGGGCAACTGCCCATCCTCTGCCGAGTCCGACACCACCGTCTTCATCTCGGCTTGGATTTCTTCGATGATGGATTCAGCTCGGTTGGCTTCGTTGCCGACAGCCTCCACCTCGTTGATCAGGAAGAGGACGTTCTTTTTGTTGAACACTTTTCTGAAGAACCGCTGCTCCGCGGCCCCTTCGAATCTGCGGACTGTATCGGTCATGAATAGCACCAGATCACTTCGCTGGATGACATCATCTACCACTGATTCATCCACCCTTCCAAGTGCTAGAGAAGAAAAGAAAGTTGAGTAACCGAAGGATGTCGATGCTATGCGAGATGTCCCCCGGCCCTAACCTGGTAATTCGTACAGCTCTGTATGCTGAGCTCTTAGCCAGTCGGTAGGGACATTGACGTTGACACAATCACCAACATCCACCGTTGTAGGCGTCTGTCCGAAGCTAAAAACCATGGAAATCCTCGTCAATAGGGGATGCCACGTTGAATTCTAAAAGCGCACAAATACCAGATACGATGGACCTTTCCGGTCTTCAGGGCAGTGGTACGGAGTGCGATAGCATCTGATGCCTCCTTCTCCCCAAATGGGTTGTCCAGGAGGGCGTTAATTAAAGATTCTCCGCCAGTCCTAGCCTCGCCGATCACTGAGGTTTCGTGATGAGCGTGGAAATCGCTTTAGTAAACGTGAAAAGATAGAGCGGGTCATGAAAGCGGTTGGTATGCGTCAATTGCTCCGCGACATACATACCGGCGACCCGGAAAATGGCGTCTAACTCTGGAATTGCGGTGGCGGTTCTTTTGATCCAGCTCGAGCTCTGTTCCTCTAGTTTTAGTTGCAATTGGTTGATATCGCCAAGCGTTTTCGAGAGTCGTTGTTGGACGGTTTCGTTGTTTGGGGGGAGCTTCTCAGCGGAAGTGGCGAACCTAGATAGCGCATAATAAGCACCAGGTCTACGCAGAGTCTCCTTCAGGGGGACCAAACAGTTCGCTTTACTGGGTAGTAAAGGGAGCTTCCTTAGGTAGCGTAGCTGATGGACAACTGCCGCTGACATGTTTACGAAATGGGGAACGACTGGGTCAAATCGAACTCTGCCAGTGTATTTGCAAGGTTTACTCAACTTTTCGTTTAGGAGATCGCATTTGGCTGGCTGATGAAATGAATTTCCATCGCTTACCATGGATGAACCCCACAAATGAATTAGTATGGATCATGAACGCTGGGGATCAATTTTCCTTCATGTGGATTGAGATTGGCTTTCGCTTGCGTTGCCGCTTGTCACAAGGCATCACCTGCACCTCCGCTCTTATACATGTGTTCTCACCCACCCACCGTGTTTCGTATGTGTTATGGATGACCCATGCATGTGACAGCACATGTTTCCATGCGTTTCTTTCCGGGGCGCATGCTTTCGCCTCTGGATGAATCACTGAAGTGGATAATGGACGTCACAAATTCTACCGATTTGGTTCTGCCCTAGTCACGTGAGGCGCTCACCACTGCGACTTTCAGTGATACTGAGGATTGATCTCTCTGCGTAATAAAGAGAACTCGTGTATAAACCTGCTCTAGAGGAGACTTTCTATTCAACGAGATACTGTAAAGCAACCTTTCAAAGCCCCATCAACCCTGACCCTTAGCCTACACAACTTGAGTACGGTTCCAAAACAGAGATGGAATGCAAAGTATGCTGCAACATTCAACGGCGGTTCTATTGCGCCTCTTGCATACAAGAAAGGTTTCTTTTTCTTCTATTTTTGGGCGGGGCTTATGTACTGTGGTGTCAAAGTGTTCTGATGAAGTTATCTTCTTTCCTAACCAAACCTACCATAGAGTACGGAAACATCAAGCGGTGGCCAACCGCTACACGAACAGTATCCGTGAAGTGTTGGATAAGTTCCAGACCGCAATGAAATCTTCCCAGGTGGAAGGGAAAAAGAAGCACATCCAGAAACAAACCTTGGAGCGAAGCCTATTGCGATACAAAGAGCAGTTGGAGACGAAACAGAAACTGATCGACCTAGGTATCCCCGTCTATTTTGCCTTTCGTACCTCACAATATCTTCGGTACTAAACGTGGATTGTGTTTTGGGGGTTGGTACAGAGAAAATGCGGGTGCACCAACTAAGGGTTAGAAACGAGCTGCTTCGGGAAAATTTGATTTCTGCGAAGGCTCGATTGAAAGCCTCCAGAGAGCAGGAGGTGGTTCGATACGAGACCTACATGGCGAAACTGTTTGAGAAGAAGAAGCACGCGCAGCAGATATTGGCCCATACGAGGAGGGTTTTAGTGTGGGAGTTGTTGTCTTTATTCGAGCTACGACAGTTAGGTGATGATCCAGTCCACCCAAATCACCAGCACTCGAACCCATTCAATCTTCGATGCAGATATATTATCGCTGGTATCTACCTGCCAAGCAACGGGAACTGGCCTGGTAAGTAGCCCCGCACCTCTTCACATCCAAACGAATCTAACGGCCATTTGAATCAAAGAATGCCCTAGAGACCAGCTGAACGCCGGAGTAGGTCACATTGTTCACATGGCCGGTCTGATGGCATACTATCTCAACGTCAAACTGCCGCTTCAAGTGCTTTTTAATGACTCGCTTCCGTATATCCGGGTGGCGTTGGAGAACTCATCCGAAAGGTATGATCATGATCAGTGAGGTGGCCCTTGCAAATCAATACTGACCAAGGCTCTGTACAGCGGAACCATGCCACTCTACTACACAGACGACAATAACGACTTGTTCACAGCAGGGATGGCCATGCTTAGTTACAACGTTTTGTGCCTCTGCTATTCCCAAGGGCTAGAGATTCCCCCCAATCAGATACACCACATCTTGCGCAACCTGCTCATGTGCTGCAAGTCCAATAACCTAGGCCGGTAAGTCACCTTGAGCACTCCTTCAACAGACAGCCCGACGAGCTAACCCACGCATCTTAGGACTAACAACAATCCGCGAAAGGTCCCTGTATTTAACGTCAGCAAAGTGTACCAAATCATCAAGTCCAAACGAAACCCCGAAAATGCGCTGAGCGTGCATGAAGCGCTACAGCTCAACTTCGCTGAGGAAGCATCCAGCGAGGAGGACGAAGATACCAACGAAACCTGGGATCTGGTTGAGGTGGTGCTACCGCCCACGCCGAGTCAGACGCTAGATATCGAGCATTGGAGTAAAAGTGCGATGACCGAGAAGGGGAAGCAGGCGGTCGGATATCTCAGCGGATGGGTGAACTTTCTGTAGTGGTAGCCTAGCCTTGTCCAGAGCGCATATACATGTTGCGGATGTAGCACCACCATCACACCGGACCCCACACGCACACCCACTCATTCACCCACCCACACAGACACATAAACGATGTTCCACAACAGGCTTGGAGGAGGCGGGGGGATTGAAGTTTATTGAAGTTGATATACAGCAGACAGGTCTATGTTGTGGTCGCAGCCCGGACCACTCAATGTTTAGTGAGTCTATAGAAACGGACGAAATCCAGCCGCATCTGCTCCGGCACGTACGGATGCCAGGCAGTGGTCGGCAATATCTCCAGGTTCAAGAGCTCCTTCGCGTTGGCGACGAACGCGTCCTGAGCCGCCTGGTTTCTGACCTCCGACATGCAGTAGATGGTGGTTTTCTTGTGCTCGTCGCACAGCTCGTTCATGGTGTAAACCAGGTCCGTGGCACTCGCCTCGGAGTAGATGCAATCTGCGGCGAAAATGAAATCTAAGGGGAACTCCTGCTTGATCCGGTCGATCTCCTTCTGGTACCCCCTACCCCAGACCAAGGGCATGGTGGTGACGTTGGCCTGGTTCAGGGCGACGTTTCGCTCCAGCCGAGGAACCAGCTCCGGGATATCGGTCATGATAACGTTGGCCTCCAACTTGCTCAGCACTATCCCCGGCACCCCGATCCCAGCCCCCAACTCTAGGCAGTTCTTCCCCGCCACGTTCAAACACTTTTTCCGGTTGCTCCCCTTCCCGCCTCTACGAAACAGACACTCCAAGTAGCAACTAAGGATGAAGGAGGAGCCCCACGCGTACCCGCCCAGGTGCGGCGAGTGGGGATCCTGCTCGAAGGACAACGTGAACTGGCCAAGCTTGACGGAGATGTTGTCCGCAGCCTGCAAGGTCCATCTGTCCAACTCCTCCATCTCTTTATTAGTAAACTCCCCGTCTTCCCAGCCAGAGGTGATGTACTGAAAGGTGGTGGGATCTGGCATTCGTATGGAAAGGAGTCGAACTGTGTGAGTAGCGTTGGTGAGGTGGAAAAAAATCCGGTTAGGGGACTGGGATTGGTTTAATCCGTTCAAATAGGGTTAAGTAATTATGTTATGTTTTGAGATTTGGGTGCGAAATGTGATGTGATAGTGGCGGGTGTGTAATGTAATGTGATGGGCGGGGTGTTGGGTGCGATGTGTAATGTGTAATGTGTAATGTGATGGGTGGTGTAATGTATGTAGTGTAGTATATGTAGTGTGATGTACAGTGTCTAAATTTACATGTTCCATGGTTAAGAAGGTGATTAACTTAAATAAACAGGGATGGAATATTGATGTACAGTTAGAAGTGGGCGATAAGCTCTTGGATCTGTCGGATCAGAGTGGTCATGGTGGCGCTGCAGAACTCAGTCTCTTGGGTGATGTCAGGGACAAGGGCATCTCCCTCGACGAAGTCCAGTAGCTGCCTGGCGCGGATCAACTGGTCTATCTTGTCGTTGGATTTGGAATTCCTCTCGTAGATAAGCTTTAATTCTGTGGGAGCACAACACTTAGCAAGGTTGGCGCGGTGTGGGTGGGAGGGTACAGCAACATACCTTGATAGAGCCGGTGAACCTGGAGCAGGGACTCTCGCTGGTGACGAAAAGACGATTGGCTTTGCTGTATGCAATCAGGCACCACGAACTCTTCCTGGTCAAACTCAAATCCTTCATCCCACGAGTCAGAGGGGTGTTCCAGAAAGGAGATCATTCTATTTAATCTATGTTGGGATAAACCTTGCACCAGGTAACGCGGTTCTCTTATATATCTTTGGGTCAGGCCAAGGTGGCAAAGCCCGTCAGAGATTGTTCCATCGCGATAATGGTGAATGATCATTGTTCTCTTCGAAATCACAATCGAAACCTGGACGTTTCATGCATCCTGGTAGTTGAGAATACCCCACAATAATCTGATCACTCGTTACTTCCAGCGCCCGCCCCGAATTTCTTGTTTCATGATTTATTGGTTGATTATCCACAGTTATATAGTACAATTCCAATGTGCTATTGTGGCCACAATGGTATTTTCGTCCCACAATGAGGGGCGTAGATCTTTACAGAGACTCAGGTTTTATGGTTTCCTCAATCATGTCCATTGCCTACACGAAGAATCGGTTAACCCTGTGGCTGCTGTGGGGGGGGGGGACGAAAATACCTCGATCTGCTCCTCTAGCATTCTAAGCATAACTTCAGGCGCCAACATTGACCCCAACTGCTTGACCTGACTCTCCAGGTGAACGCGAATCTCGCGCTCGGCCCGTAGTCTATTGGCAAAATCACGCTCCCGACGGTCGGCGTTCACCACGAGATTTTCGTGATTCTGTGATATGTGTCGAAGCATGATCCCTAGAGAATCGACTGAGTGGGTGGACAGCCATATCGGGGTGATAGAGAAGAACTTACGAAGCTCCCGAATGATCTCATCCTTGCTACGACATTCCGCCTCGAAACGCCTTCGAGATGCCAACTCGATCATCAGATTGCGCTCGATGGTGTCGCGTTTCTCGATTTCTAAAATTCCCTCGAATGTCAGCCATGCCATGTTGCTTCAACAACAGCTCCCTATTCCTTACCGAGGTCCACTCTATCTCGAAGTTTCGCCACTTTCCGTTGCAATTGCTATAAGATGATGGCTCATCCGTTAGTGGCTGACAACAAAACTAATGCCACACGTCAACCGTACCTCCACCAGAGCTGGATCTCCATCGACGACAGTGGAGTTCCGACGCTTCAAAAAACCTCTACAAAACCAAAGCAAGGTCAGTAACTCGGCGATCGAGCGCCTATCCTAGGTGTCCTTTACTTTGCATCCGTTGGGGAATCGAGACTGTTTGCATTTGGCGTTCCAGCTCCTTTCGGGCTCGTCCTAGAATGGTAAGGGCTAATTAGGGAAGGCGCATGGCGAATGATTGGTCATCAACTTGACTTGCCGTTTGTCCCCGTAGACTGAATTGAAATGGTTGTTCCATTCAGGTCTAGGCTTCGTGGCAGATTGAGCTGGTGCTGGTCGCTGTGGTGATAGTTTGAACACTGGACGTTCGATGCTTACTGGCTCTGGCTTGAGGATGCGTTGGGGTGGGTCCACGAAGCCAAACCGTCGAAGTGTTCTCGGTGAAGCGCGCGGATATTTGTGTTCTATTTAATGGTGAGCGAGTTGAACAGTGAACTTGCTAGCGCGCTGGAGCTGAGCAGCGTACCTGAAGTGTGAAGTTGGGTGGGATTGGAAGAGAAACTTAGGCGACGGGAGGGAGTTGGTGTGGCTATTGGTGAAGTGGAGCGGGAGCTGTTCGTTAGAACGGGCGACGGAGTGCCCTGATTTCTGTCTGTGTAGGCAATCGATGGAAGGCTTTCCAAATCCATGGTGTCAACAGTGGTGCCTCGATGTAATTTAGCTTAGGGAAGCACTCACAAACACTCTTATATGCCTTCATCCCCTCAACCTCTATTAATACGATTCCGGAATTTCGATGTATGAAACCAGTGTGACTAATCCCATCGCCCTACAGGATTGATTCGCCTTTGAGTTAATCAATCATGAACAATATCTGATTAAAGGATATTTTTATGTCTTCCTGATTCTGTGCATCCCACACCTGTTTGTCAATGGGTGTCACGTGATGTCGAAGGGGTTTCACAAAGAAAAAAAAATCACAGCCACGAGACTACCTTCTGCAATCATCACCACTACCATCACCGACACCAGCATTCCACCCGGCCTCTGCAGCGTATCAATTACTTCACCATGGGAAAACCAAGTACGTAAAGCCCAGAGAATCTGCACGTGAGTTAATATTAACACGTTTGGAAAATGTAGAGAAGATGCAAGTCGATGTTGAGGGTATGTACATCGAAGCAAAACCATGGTGTCTTCATAAAGTACTAATACGATATTCACCCAGGGACTTCAAACAAGGAAGTCGTCGAACGTCAAATAGCTCAACTCCAACAACGTTCAAACCAAGGGTATGTCTCACGACGGATCATCCACTCACCGTCATATAGCACTGACCGATCAATTAACATATAGTGGAGTCAAAAAGGGGAAAAAGAAGCAAGTCTCCACCAAAGCACAGAAGCGTAAAGCAAAGCTCCTGGAGAAGGCCATCGTGGCAGTGGAGAAGGTGGAGAAACGTATGGACAAACAGACCGAGAAATCCATCAAGAAGCAAATAGGGAAGAAGGCCTGGGACTAATCAATAGCCACGGCTGTCATATACCATAGACATCAACTATATTATTGTAATTCACAAAATAAATCGAGCAAATGAACGGATGGTTTTAACCTTAATTTATGATTTAGCAGCACGCATGTTGAATCCTAGCCAACAATAATATTCCTGGATAGAAGCTCGGTTACCAGGAATAGCGACTGAATGTAGGTTGGCCATTACGGTCTTGGGCGAAATGCGTATCTTTTAGGATAGCAAGCATGCAGGGTTTTCTAGAATGGCTCTGGCCCTTCACCAGTAGAGTAATCGGGAACGAAGAGATGCCTAGAATTCGTAGTGTGTTTTGGACAGTTCGAATCTAGTTTCTGCTTGGTGCGGTCGATCCATCTATCGATTAATTGATAGCTCATCATTTGCTAACCACGTTCATCGATACTTCATGATATCATCGTCTTATCTGGGGGTGGGGAATGCGGCATGAGACGAGTAGTCCAGAGCGATTCGGTAATTGGTGTCCTGTGGGTTTGAGTGAATCACACTTATAAATACGGCTGCTCGTGGACACAACTGCATCTCAACACACTTGTGTTATAGACGTTTTTACCTACATAATCCCTAATACACTACCATGTTTGATATTGAGCATACTTACTTTGATCCCAAGTTGCACGCCGATGCCTTGGAGAAGATTCGTAACAAGAAGGCTTTCATCTGCGATATGGATGGCGTTATCTACAGAGTGAGTATCCTTCGCGCAGCCGGCTTTCCCAACCATTTACTAACCGCGGGCTTTTGTTATGATAGGGCAACAACTTGCTCAAGGGTGTCAAGGAGTTCGTTGACTGGCTGAAGCGCGAGAACAAGAAGTTCCTCTTCTTGACAAACAACTCCGCCCCTACCCCTAGGGAGCTGTCCGAGAAGCTTGCCCGTCTTGGTATCGAGGTTGGCGAGGAGCATTTCTACACCTCCGGTATCTGTACCGCCAAGTTCTTACAAACCCAAAAGGCCGGTGGGTCTTGCTATGCCATCGGCGAGCCCGGACTCACCTACGCTCTCTACGAGCATGGATTCATCATGAACGACGTCAACCCCGACTTCGTTGTCGTGGGCGAGTCTAGTAGCTACAACTACGAGAAGATCGCCAAGGCCGTCAGACTCTGCTCCGGCGGAGCCAAATTGATCGGCACCAACCTGGACGTCAACGGCCCCGATGCCAACGGTGTCCTCCATCCCTCCTGCGGTTGCTTCGCCAACGCCATCGAGCTGGCCAGCAAGAAGAACGCCTTCTTCTGTGGCAAGCCCAGCAGTTTGATGATGAGATACGCCCAACGTATTCTCGGATGTACTCGTGAGGAGACCTGCATCATTGGTGACAGAATCGATACTGATGTCCTTGCCGGAGTGAACTCCGAGATTGACTCGGTGTTGGTGCTCAGTGGTGTCGCCACCAAGGCTGATATTGAGGCATCTCCATTCGTCCCCACCTCCGTGCTCTACGGTGTGTATGAGATCCCTCCCGACTTTGAAGATGACCATCAGCCCGATATCCACAGCGCCTACAAGCCCGCATCTGTCTATTCCGATAACGGCTCTGAGGCTGGCCATTGAATCGCACGAGACACGTCTTCAATCCTATCCGAGGAGACGTACCACTCGATTGAATCCTGGCAGCATTCCAATCAGTCGTGTGAGAAGTCATCTGTCACACCGATTGGGAAAAGGAGGACAATTTGTCAAATAATTTAACGATGTTTTTATATTTGTTACCGATTTCTTAATAAAATCAGCTGTACTATACAACATACTGCGTGACATCCATTGGCCACCCCGAGTTACGTGGCTAATCTACGTAATCAGTATCCCGTAGATCTGAGATACTGATTAATTGAAATTAACTCTGGAACCATTGAAAAGTGGTGTCATGCACGGCGAGCCAAACTTGCTTCCAGTAATGTCCATCAAGACTTTGCAAGACCAACATAAGCTGATTGACTCCTTGCTTGAGGAGGTGAATGCCATAGACAGTTTAGGGGCCGAGCTCTTCACCAACATGTTCGCTACCCCTCCAACTCGCTTCTTTTCCCTTTCCTTTCTTTAACACCCGTCTCCTTTATCTAGAAGCCACTCACCCCTGACAGGATACACCTCAAACCAAGCCAACGGTATGTCCCCACACGAGAAACGATGGCGACGTGTATGCCACTAATCATTCGTTCGTTACCACCTGCCTAGCCGATGCAAGCACTTTGTTGAAGTCTATCGAGCACTTGGAGACCAGGATCAATGCAGGGGGCTTGCTCACCTTGTCTAGTGTAGAGCCGGAGGCGAAAAACGTGGCCGGATTGACCGAGGAGAAAGTTCGTTCTGTGGAGAGCTTATTCAAGCAACGCGATCAGTTGATACAAAACACCAGGGCGATGCTGACCATGATTGGCAACGCAGGCTCTGCCAACCAGTAAACTGGAGCCCCGTTTATCCATTGGAGTTGTAGTAAAGAATCCCAAAATCCATAGTCTTTTGCCCCCCCCCCCCGCGTTGACGGCCATTTTCCTTCGCCTCCTGCCAATGAAAATCCTTCAGGGCGCAAGCATCTTGTGCTACCAGGCGAATCCAGCGAGACAGCTGTGGTGGCCGGCCGGAGGAAATTTACATTGGCACCGAGGATTCATGCCCATTTAACCAATCTACTTAAATGGAAAATAAAATTCTGCTCCGCAAGCCTATTGGGAGTGACTGGTTATGGATTTTTTCGCAAAAATTTGTATAATGTGAACGTCCGGTGGGCGATTCCCATCTTCTATCTACGGTGTATACGATGTTGCAGCAGCTTTGGAACCGATCTTCTGGCCTGGTGAAGTCCACCCCAGGCAGGTGGGCTTTGACCCAACCCACGTCTATGCTGAGCAACTTGCAAACCCAGCAGCGGGACTTCAGCTCGAAAAAAAGTACGCCTCCTCAGAAAGCCATGCATGCGAAGTGACCCTTGTTTCGCTAACCATCAGCCTTGCTTTCCAGAGAAGTCGAAGAACAAGAGGATGCTGAATGCCGTGAAGAATGTAAGCAACTCCGTGAAGCAAGCCCAGAAGAAGGCTCCCAAGGCCGCTTCCGACGCTAACTACACCTCCACCAAAGCATACCCCTTCCTCTACGAACGTGAGCACTTTGAAGAGCAATCCTTCTGAGCTAGGGTCGACACTTACCGAAATCTTTCCTTTCCAGCTGTCCAAGGGCCCTTGACCGATATCGCCCATCTTGCACACGACCTGGATCGAGTGCTTTTCAAGTAAGTATCGAGGCGAGCTGGATACCAGGCCACCATAGTCCACCGCATCTAACCACCCGCGCAGCCCCGGGGTTCATTTTCTTCAGGATCCCCGCTCGAAGGTGTACAACTTCGACCCGTACCTCAAAAACATCTTGTCCCCCTCGGAGTTCGATTTCGACGCGTTGCAACCGTACATCACTTCTTCCAAGGATGAGGTATGGGCCCATGGCTGGTCGAGAATGCGGGGGCCAACGCAACTCACCGGTCCTCTATTTTGTAGAATCTCAGACAGCTGGCCATCAAGCACGGGAAGAAATACGTCGGCTCGACTTCTTCCACCTCCCACCTCCTGTCCCACATGTACTTCCTCACCACCGCCTTCAAGCCCATCAACGCTTCGGTGCTTTCGGCCTCGTTCTGGAATGAGGTAGACCTGGTTTCCCTACCGACGCGTCGTACGCGACTCCGCCTTTCTCACCTTTCTTCTTCCCCCAGCCACGCGGGTACACCCGGTCCATGAAGCTTCCGGCCTCGGTGTGCCTTCGACTGAAAGACGGCGTGTACGCCATCGATGCGGACAAGAGTTTCGACGTCACCGACGGTGTGTTGGTGGTGCTCGGGAAATCCATGGAGAAGATGCTCACCTTGCCACCCGAAGAGTTCCGGAACTTCCACAAGGACAACTCCTGGAAGATCAAGGACCTCCGGAACACGCCGGAGCCGTACCACTACGCGAAGGTGGAGGACTTCCTACTCCGCGCACAGCTGGATTGTCAGGACCCACGACTCCCCCGCAAGACCTTCGACCTGAAGACGCGCGCGGCCATGCCCATCCGACTGGACAAGTACAACTACCTCAACAACAGCATCTACGAGATTAAGAAGCGGTACGGACTGTTCGAGTCGTTCGAGAGAGAGTACTTTGACATGATCCGCTCGGCGTTCCTAAAGTACTCGATCCAGGTGCGCATCGGGAACATGGACGGAGTGTTCGTCTGCTACCACAACACCGCCCGGGTGTTCGGTTTCCAGTACATCTCCCTTGACGAGATGGAGACCCGTCTGTTCGGCAACCCGGTCATGGGTGAGCAGGTGTTCAGCCAGTCCATCAAGCTTCTCGGAAGGATCCTCAACACCGCCACCGAGAGATATCCCAACCAGGTAAGCATCCACACCCAACTGCCCAGCATCCTCCTAACCCTTTCTTTCTCCCTCCCCCTCTCAGAGCTTGCTGGTGACTGTCGACACCAAGGAGACCTCCCCAACGATGGATGTGTACGTCGAGGCAATGAACGAGGAGCAAGGCTACTCCCCCAGCGCCGAGGAGACCGTCAAATCCTTGCCCGTCTACAAGGTGGACGACAACGCCCAGGTATCCAGATGGCAGATCAACAGCTACTCCAGGGTGAATAACCGTCGAGTGGACGGCCATTTCGACCTCGCGTCCAACGGGTCCGACGAGTGGGAGTTCAACTACACCCTCAAGGAGATCAAGAGCGGCCAGCGGGAGCTCATCCGTCAGTACGAGAGCGTCCGCAAGAGACAGGCCGAGTTCTACTACACCGCGGACGGGGTCAACGACAAGCAGAAGAAGAAGATGGGCCCGCAGCTCACCCGTCTCCTGGAGAGCCTGAGACAGAAGAAACAGGCGGAGGAGGAGGAGGTCGCCCAGGTGATGTACAAGCCGATCCGCTAGTGTTAGAGCTTCCGGTTCGTGTTACTTTGTGTACTATTAGCCGTCCCCACCTTTAGAGTCTCATCCGGCATCGACCGTGACCATATATCCCCATATCCATGTCCATGCCCATGTCCATGTCTATTTCCATCATTTCCATTTCCATTGCCATTGTCATTGCCATTTCCATCGTCAATCAGTAATATTAAATCGTGCTCACTTCATCGTATACTTGGTGGCACCGTAGGTGAGGCCTGGTTTGGGTGGCACAGTCGCGTCAAGGGCCACGTGCCAATCTGGGGGAGGGGGTTATTCGAAGGGCGATCTGGTCGAGTGGCACAGCGCTCGCCGTAGTTGCCCATTGGTTGACTGGCTGGCTTCACGCTCATTTGAGCTGCTTTTTGGCTATGGTATTGTAGAGTCTATAGAACATACTTGTACTGCAGTGACCCAAAAAATAAGCATCGTGCACTTTTTTTAAAGCTCCCATATCTAAGGCACACGTTGTTATAAGAGTCTTGGATATCTTGCAAGGACAAGGACATCAAGTAATTTTCACTCGATGGCCTATTAAATGTAGAAGTGATGTTGATGCTTTTCTACGGTCTTGGTAATACAAACATAGTCATATGCTACACAAGGTCCCAAGAGCATTTGTGCAAAGTTGTTTTTGGGAGGGGGGCTTAGATTGCCGTGAGAATCTTGGTGTTTAGGGGTATAAATTTTGGTACGTTCCCGAAAGGAATCTGGTCAGCAAGCACGGGGGCTTATTTGTTGTGATCTAATCAACCAAGTTGGTGGAGTATTTAGGTGCAAATACAATACTTGGTGTATACTGCTCCAGCAACTGATTTGGCCCAAAAGTGGTGGGTATTTTTCAACCATGAGTCACAGATCTGCCATATCTGTTCTGGATCTGTTGGCACATCCTAAAGCTACATTTTGTTGTAAGAGCTTTGGAGATATTGGAAATGATTGGGAGAACAAGTTGATTATGTGGTTTTCACTCCATAATTTATTGAGCATAAAAGTGGTATTCATACTTATACATGGCCATGGTAAGACAAACACATTGAATATGCTTAGGAAGGTTCCAAGAGCATATGTGTAAAGTTTGTGGCTGTTTGTGTTGCAATATTCTGAGGAGTATTGGAAGCGATGTGGAGAATTAGAGGATTTACATGTTATTCACTTGTAGATTTATTGATCAAAAGCATGGTATTTATACTTTTGATAAAGTAGAGCAAACAAACATGTGAAGTTTGTTAAGGAAGGTCCCAAGAATATGTGTACAAAGTTTGGGGGCTTTTGGATGACTTTGAGAAAGATCATAATCTGGGTACCCAATAATTTGGTGAAAATGTTCTGAGTCCCAACAAGAAATTTGATCATGACAGAATGCTAATCAAAGAATAAGATCTATGTAACTAAGTTAGGATGAATATTTAGGTGACAACCTAATAATTACAACACTCCCACTCAACAAAATATTCATGAGTAATAAATACATATTGAGAGTGTGCAATCTGTAATAAGCATATAAAATTTAAATGTGTTGCATAATGGACTAATATATTATCCAACAGTATATGCATTTGTGTTCAACTTAATTGAGCAAGTAACTTGTATTCAATGTGCATACCTACTTAATAGTATGCCTATAAATCAGAATGATCTGATCAAAATACTTATCATCATCTTTGATCAGTTGTACAGGCTTCAATAGTGAGCTAAGTCTGATTGTCAGATTATAATAATGATATATAGCCTCTGGGCTATTGGATGCTTCTTATTTGAGCAAGATTGACCCACTTTTGAACAAGTAAAGGTTTTGTCATTTATGGCAGATCTGAAGTTTTCTTATTTCCAGGCAAAAGTCTAGATTCATTTAGACAACTTCACTGTATATCCATAATAAGCTCAGGGACAGCTACTTCCATCATATAGACTGTATATGAGGTAAAAGAAATGATCTATACTGGGCCAAGTCAAGGCTTGTCATTTACAGCAGATCTGGAATTTCCTTATTTACAGGCAAAAGTCTAATTCATTTAGACAACTTCACTGTATGTCCATAATAAGCTCAGGGACAGCTACTTCCATCATATAGACACTATATGAGGTAAAAGAAATGACCTATGTTGGGCCAAGTTAAGGTTTTGTCATCTATGCCTGATCTGGATTATCCTCATTTCCTAGCATTGTGGCACATACAACATGAAAAAAAAGGTTTTTGCTCAACTCTGAGCTGGGATGGCCTGCTCCCACTTGAACCCCATCTGTTTGGTGATTCAGATCCACAAAAATGATCCAGAGTGGTCCTCTTTGTCTTCCTTAAGTAGCAGCAACCTTCTTTGGATTGATCACTTCATTTATGGCAGACTCAAAGTCCATTTGCTTCTTGATTTACCCAGTCTGGTATCAGAAAGTACCATAGGTTGTTTGGTAGCTATTTTTAGAGTAGCTTCTACTGATTTGAATTAATACAGCTGCTTTTGTCTTATCAGAATACGCTTGTAGAGTAGATACTGGTGCTTTTCTGGAAGTGAAATCTTGTTAACAAGGGCTTTATTCTTATTCTCCTGAATAATTATTTTTCAGCCTTGAGCTTGGTGTGCAAGGCTAACTGCTCTATTCAGTGTCTTCAGAATCTACAAAAACCATTAGGATGATCCTTGCACCTTTTTCTTTCAGCTCCATAGACAGCAGACATCAAGACTGCTGCTTCAAATAATCTGCTCAAATATATACCACAATATCTGACAGATCTTGTTGAAATTTCCAGGCTCTTTGGGGTTTCTGGCTTGAGAACTTTGTGAAAGGGGCTCCATGGAGCATATATGATAGTCCAAATATAGCCTACATAGGCTTTGGCTCCATTTGGAAAGTACCCTAATTTGTGTTAGTAGTATTTTCCCATTTTTTTCTTATTCTTTTTCTGCTGATTATCCAAAGGAAGTTCCTTTTGTGGGATAGTTCTGGACTTCCTTACAGGTGGTACCACAGTGTGTTTTAGCATAGAAATCCTCATGACATCATTGGTCCAGAATATCTGACTATTTGAGCTTGATATAATCAAAATTGGCATCCACTTAGATCAATCATAACTTTTATAGAGCTGACCAAATTTGATCAAATAAGCTGCATTTGAAAGCTAGTTTCATCAGTACTTTGGTATCAGACTTCAATATAGCAGCTTTTTGAGTTGCAGAGCTTGGCAATGACTTGATCAATCACAATTGTTCTGATCTGATACAGAGAACCAAATGTCACCAAGAGTTTTCTCCCACTGTACTAAGTAATATATATATAACAAGTATACAGTACTATATTATCTTCTGAATGGCCTATGGTTAAATACTTCAATTAGGCTTGCAATCATTTGCTTCACTTTTTCTGGCTGGCTGTATAGTCTTCTTGAGTTGATTTTGCTTAACTTGTCTAATACTTTCTCCCACTGTTTTGAGACTTAACCACAGAGATAGTATGTCTGACAGCTCCACATATAGCTCCTGGTACACTGGTTTCAGAATCAAAACACTTGATACAAGTATAGCATTCTTCCATTGGATTGTGTAGCACATATCTGTACTCCAGGTTGATATATATGTATTATTTATCATGAGAATCCTTACAGTTCAAGGAACTTGTTTCTGAGACCTTCTTCCTTTAATAGGTAGTCCAAATTGGCAGTTAACAGCTCTAGTACTTGCATTCTCAGCCTTATTTTGACTGGCAACAGACTTGGTAAAATTTTCCTTGGGTAATCATTCAATAATGATCCATATTTTTTTTTGGCAATTCAGGATAATACCGCATCTGAAAGCTTGACTAACAGTCAATCAAGGTCACATCCGTGGTAAAGTTTGTGATTCCACCTAAATATTACCTAGCCTAGTCATTTAAATCATTACCTTCACATCCTAGAGAATACTGACCAAATTCCTTGTTGGATTTACTTGGAATATATTCACAGAATACCAGATGCCCAGAACATGAAATTCTCAAAGTTGTCCAAGCAGCCCCAAACTTTGCACACATGTTCTTGGGATCATCCGCAACCTATTCTATGTGTTTCCTATGCCAAGACCATGTAAAAGTATAAGTACTACTTTACATTCAATAGATCATTAAGTCAAAACCACATAATCTACTTGTTATCCCAATCACTTCCAATATCTCCAAGACTCTTATAACAGGCTATGAGCCCCAAGCTGTCACTCTCTGCAATGTCTACTACTGTTATTACTGGGATTTTCCCCTCTGCTGAAAAGTTGGATGGATCTAACTGCCAAGTGTGGAAGGTGAAGCTAAAGATGCTGCTACAAGAGAGAGACCTTTGGGACACTGTCATGGGAGAAAAATGCCCTCCTAAAAATGTGGGAGAGGAAGCCTTAAAGTACCAGAAGAAAGAACAAAGTGCCTTTAACTGCATTTGCCTTAATATTAAGGACAAATTGCTAATTCAATGATCAAGAGCAAAAACAGCAAAGAATGCCTGGAAGGCATTAGAAGACACCTACCAGTCATGTTCAGCTGCTAAGAAAATATATCTGAGACAAAAACTCTTTACTACAAAGATGCTGCCAGGAGAAGAAATGAAAAATCTAATTAATAGAATTACCCTGCTTGTAGATGAGATGGAATCTGTGGGTGTACCAACAACTGATGAGGATGTAATAGTTACCATTCTGAATAGCCTGACAGACAGGTTTCAGGGCCTTGTATCAGCCCTAGAGTCCAGAACTGAAGACTTGACCTTAAATTACATATATGGAAGGCTCCTGAATGAAGAATTAAGAAAATCAAGTGCCAATAAGAAGGAAGAAGAAAATGCTTTAATAAGCAATGATAACCAACAAAGGAGCTACCCAAGACCTTACAAAGGCAATAGCAACCTGTTTTGCAACTACTGCAAAAGGAAAGGATACACTTCAGACTGGTGCTTTAAAAAGAGAGATAGTCAGCAGAAAATGCCTGAATATAGAAATGCTGCAACAACTGAAGATACACTATTCATATTGGCACTAAATATGAGCACAAACAAGAATTCTCATACATGGTATATTGACTCTGGAGCATCTCAACACTTTACACACCAAAAAGAACTATTTTCCTAATATCAAGAAATTCCAATTAAGAAGGTTTTCATAGGTGACAATAGAACACTTGATGCAGTGGGAGAAGGAGCTATCCAAGTAAGCCTTTGAAGCAGTGAAGGAAGCCATACACTGACCTTTGAAGAAGTACTTTATGTACCAGAAATAGCCAAGAACCTACTATCTGTAAGCAAGGTCACAGCCAAAGGACTCAGTTTCAGCTTTGACAATTCTGGATGCAAGATCACTGATCAAAATGGTGCCCATATTGCTTTGGGTATCAGAGATCAGAGTCTATACAAGTTGACTTTTATTCCATCATATCTGGAGGCCACTACAAGTAACTTAAATGAAGAAACACCAATTTTTTGGCACAGGAGATTTGGGCACATCAATTTTATCATTTGCACAAGATGATGAAAGATCAGCTAATTTCTACACTTGGCCATAGAGTGTGGAATATAGATCTTCATGCAAAGCAGCCCCTGTGTTTCACCCATTGTGCTGGAGAAAGTCCATTTTTTCCCTATTTTTGCAATCAATGTAGTGCATGATGTGTAAGAGCATAGAAGGACTGAAGACATGTATCTAATACTGAATACCCATGGCCCTCTGAATCTAGCTCCCATGGCTTGTAACATGTAACAAATATGCATGGCACTATCTTAGTCCACAGGCACTCTCAGGCACTGTATTTAAATATTATCCCTAAAGTAAAACCTGTACAATGTACTTATAGTGCCAGATAGTTCCAGTAGACCAAGATAGTGCCATGCATTTTTGAGACATGTTACATGCCACAGGAGCTAGATTCAGAGTACCATGGGTATTGAGTACCATATGCATGTCTTCAGTCCTTTTGTCCTCATACAGGTCATACACAATATTCATCCCAAAAAAAAGGTCAAAAATTAGATTTTCTGCTGCACAATGGGTGAAACACAGGTGCTGCTTTGCATGAAGATCTATATTCCACACTCTGTGGCCAAGTGTAGATCCCCTATGAAAAATTATTGAGATGATCCCATCAAAAGGATGTCATAAAGTTAAAGTCCCATGACTAAGAGGTACTGATCTTGTCAGGAAACTGTCCAGTGACTATTGAAAAATAATTGCACCCCAGATTTCACAAAAAACTTGCATATTATTATATGCATTGGAAATACCCCAGCCATCAGCAAGATAGCAGGCTTTTCTGGGCACAATGGAAGGTTTTGCTGTCAAATGTGTGAGATCCAGGGGATTTACTCCATAACTCACACACATTATTATTACCCAAAATACCAGCACTAAGAACATCATCTTTCCAAAGAGAAAATGTACAGAAGTTAGCATGCAATTGCAGCAAGGTTGGCAAGCTATAAGCCATTGGTTGGACTATGGAATCAATTGGAAACTGGTGACATTTAAGATAGAGGGTATCTGTTGAAGCAAAAGCTTTCCACTGGGAGCAATGCATTTGCTTTTCAACAATATCCCTATACTGATGACCAAGTTGTACACTGGGCATTCCAAACTAAATGAGCCCTATGGAATACTAGGGAAATTTGAAAGAATTGGCAAGATATTACAGAGTATCTGTTACCCTAAGTATCTCTCCTGGGCTCCAATTAATATTCATACACATATGCAACAATACATATGCAAAGACTGGATGAACTGGATATGTATTTATTCAGCTGGTGTTCTTAAGTCATTCCTACCAAGAGTACATTGGAAGTGTTGGGAGTCATATGTGGACATTGTAGGAATATTCCTCCAGAAGCGGATCACCAATGCAAACTTGACACATCTACAGCTGTTGTACAAGGAGTTTGTGACAGGATTTGAGCAGCTATACTACAAACATAAAGCTGAATGTGTAGATCTCTGCCACTGCTGTATCCATTCTCTACTCCATCTTGCACAGTGTGTGGAGAATATTGGACCTTACTTCACCTTTTGGGGGCTTCCTATGGAGCGGATGTGTAGGGAGATAGGAGACAAGTCAAGTTGCAGATACTACCATATCCCAATCTCATCAAGAATATGACCTTTAAGTCTGTCATGGATGTGATGAGTTGGCACATGGAGAACAG